>QVNV01013620.1:0-45765 GCA_014825455.1 Pseudomyrmex pallidus
GTCATGTCATGTCAATGTCATGTCATGTCAATGTCATGTCATGTCAATGTCATGTCATGTCAATGTCATGTCATGTCATGTCATGTCATTGATTAATTGTTTAATTGCATATTTATCGTCTAAATGCTTTCATGACATGATATGATATACGAAAGTTCCGCGAGAACTGAGAACACCGATATTATATGTACGCCTTCACGGTGTCTTTCAGTGTCAATCTCGTCTATTTATCGAAAGCTCGTTTCGAGTAAGGAAGAAAGTTTAACGGGTGATAAAGCAAAGCGATAAGCGACAAAACGTCAGCACTCGAGAACAGCTTCATCCAAATTTAATTCCGACGACGATAAGTGAAACATCGACGAGAGCTGCAGAGCCAAAGGTGCTTTTGCCTCTCGCGTTGTCGTCGTCGTCGTCGTCTTCTTCTTCTTCTTCTTCGTCGTCGTCGCTTTTTATTATCGCTAACTTGCCGTGCCGAACTTCATCCTTATCCCCTCTTTGACGAGATATACGATCTTATTCGATCTTAAGGTGCTCACCGGGAGCTATATCAGCATCGCTGCCCATCCTGATTATCCACTCGCAGAGATCGAATCGATTGAAGAGAGCCGCGCTCGCATTTTTCCGACGTTACATCCCATTACCGTGGAAGAGAGAAGTAAGCCAGGCGGAGAGAGAAACTGGAAGATAGTCGTAACGAGATTTACCTGGTAGAGAATGATAGGGTTCACGACGCGACACACAGTCAAACACGAAAGCGAATCCACGGGCAAAGCCCCCCCGTATAAGAGAGTTATTACGGTCGATACAATCGACCTTTGTAATTACAGTCGATTTTCTAATTGCGAAGAATAATCGATTCAATTATGTGAAAAGCAGAACGCGAGGGCATCTGAACAACAATTCGTGCCAATCAAATCCGCGCGATACATTGTTCTCTCCTCCGCTTTCCGGTACACCGGCTTTTAAATTCCCATTTTTCTGTTATTCCACATGTAATATTGTTTACGTCGCGTTGAGACAGTTTTTTCTCAGATTATTCAAATGTGTAATGAGCTCTCGCACACAGTCGCCGTCGGGAATACCGAAATCGTTAAATCGCTTACACCACTTGACGGAATCCGCGCGCAACGAATTGCGCGTTCGCTCAGTCGGAACGAATTCGATTCGTAGGATATCGGAGCCGATCTTTTCCGAAATATGGAAAGTCGTATTTCCGGCCAGTATCTCCCGTTCGCCAAAGACGAACTCGAGCAAGGGAAAATTTCGACAAGAAGCCACGTTAAAGATTCACTCGCTCTCACATCGACCGTATTAGGGTCGAACGGACCACTTTGCGAATGGAGATTCGACGAACATATACACGTGCGCGCGGACGTGGGCGTAACTTGTGCATGTATACACGGATTTCTCTCTCTCTCTCTCTCTTTTCCTCTGAATCTGAAAACGCGGAGATAAATTTCTCACGGACATTGCGCGCATGTCCTACTTATCCATCGATTTATTTGCCTCTAAATGCAATCCGGCATATTTCTTTGAAACTGGATTGGCGAAACGGGAAAATGGCGCACTTTCCTCGACTTCGCCTTCGATTCTCCGGGATCGCGTTTACTTGCCGAATGAAAATGTTCCGCAAAGTAGGACGCCGCGCAGCCCAAGCTGACATCTTAACCGTTACCTTATGTTTAATGCAAACCGTATCGATGGCATCGATGATTAAAGGACGACCGAGAGAGAACGAAGTTCGAAATAACGGCTCGCGCATATTGTCTTGTCCGCGCGCGACGCGCGCCGTAATCATTCATACGCCTTTTGCTGCCAAGAGTGCAAAGTGCATTCGCGTTTATATTTACATCTTCGCATCATATATACACAAGAGAATCTTAATTTGCACATAATGCGTACTCGCAAAATCACATTGCCGCGCGCGTCAATGCGGTTTGACAGCGAAACGGTTTATGATATTATAAATGTTCATCGCAAAGAAGTCCATTAAGGCCATAAATAAATGACGCGCCGCGTCGGATCATTTGTCTCCGAAACTATATTCCACGGGATTCAATGTAGGCTCAGGTGTCGCTCCCGGCGCATCCCTCTAATCAGTATTGGAATATAATTTTAGTAATCTCGGTAATCAATCTTTCCCTGTTCTCCGAGTCTGAAGGATGACACAGACACTGTGGGCGCGCGCGCGCGTATGTATGTGTGTGTGTGTGTACGTGGATATACATACACGGACACAAATGCGCGCCCGATACTAATTAAACTAGTTAACAAGCGCCCAAAGTATTATTGCACTGCGGATATAAACCGTGCGAATGCACAAAGTTTGTATTTAAGTTGGAAGCCGCGAAGAGTGAAAAGGGGAAAGACGAAAGGGAGCGAACAAACTCTCGTGTCTCTAGGAAGGAAAATATAACTATAACCTACGGTTCTCGGAGCGAAAATTCAAGGTGAGTGCCCCGCGACGATTGCCCGGAATGTCCGCCCATATACGCGGAACAAACTTCGTCAATTCTGTCTAATTGACCGCCGCGACGAAGAGAGACCCAAGTTTCTTCTCGTCGGTAAACGGCAAAGTTTCACGACGACGTCTTTCGTACCTTTTGACCCCCCCGGTTTGTGTATAGCCGCTGTTTCGCAGCACAATGCAGCAGTACGTGCGGCAGAATCTGCGCTATCACGCAAAACAATGGAGTATCGACCTCAACGTTACGCATCAGGCGAGTCCGCAGGTTTGCCGCGCAAACATCCGAAGATCGGATTTGATTTCCGAACGTTATACGAACATCGATCTTCAATCAGAGCTTCAACGGAATATCGATTACTCGTCTATCCCTGTCATGCGCGATGACACAACGAAATTTTTGTAGATAGGCCGTATGGAGCAGACACAGATGTAGGTGTGTATTAACTTTGTATTATTACAACAAAATTTGTTTCAATTGCGACTCGAAATCGCACGTGAGATTTAATAGAATTGAAAATTTTACGGTCAACACACACCGTAGAAATGTCTTCTGTCTTTCCTCGTCATTTTCTCTTTCTCTTGTTATCTCTCGCCGCAGAACTCCACAGTGGTCACGTAGACCCAAACTGTTAATGGAATTAATAGTTTCATCCTGAAATTTACTCGGAATCGAGACATTGCCAGAGAGCTTCGATAATTAAATCTCGGCCAGCTCCCGGAAGGCCGAAATTGACGTTTCGTTACTAATATTACGTTCTCTAAGCATTCATTTCGCGTATTCAGAAAGATTGTACATGCAGTATAAATTGCTCGACATAAAGTATCAACTTAAAAGAAATTTCTACAGCAACTGTATTCTATCGCAACTTATTATATCGCGCAGAAATATTAAAACGTCTCTTTTTGACATATAAATAACTTCTTTCTAATTACGTTCAAAGTTTCTGAAATTATATTTTATTAAGCGCGCGCAAGAAGCAGAAATTGCATTCGCAATACTTTAGACAGCAATCCGTCAAAGTTGTATAAACGGATTATTCGTACCATTCATTTTCTTATATCATTTGATCTCACGCTGGCAACTTGGTACCCGGAGATTTGTGACCGCAATCATTTCCATCCGCAAAATACACCAGTACGACTGGTTTATACTTCTCTGACTGGGAAGACAAACATCCCCCTTTCTTGCCGGGTTCCTCGTCAAGCAATCAGTCACGCTAAACGGCAACATTGTTAACTTTAACTCGACGAAAAACAATTTCTCTCTCCAAGAATTAATAATCCGACAAACGTTCGGGAATATGAATTAAATTCAATTTGACATCAGTTAATAAATACTGTCTATATACGTACAATAAACAAATCGCGCCGTGAAGAGCAACGTGAGCGATCTATTAACACGTCGCTTGGCAGCGATAAGCCTTAGCTTCTCTATCGCGCGCGCGCGCGCGCTATATGCGTTTCAAACGAATGCGCGGGGAGGGAAGCTCGCACGCATAGAGCACAGAGGAGAATCATCGGCGCGTGACAGCTTCATGCATGGGCGTTTTTCAATGGATCGATTAGATCGACACGCTGTCTTATTTATATACGCCCGCCTACGCGCCCGCGCACCCGTTCGGCACGCTTAAATGCATCCGCCCGGTTTTATCGATAGCTGCGCCTCTTGAATTATGGTACCACCCACCAACAGTTCTCGATCGTATAAATTATTCGATACTGATTCCCGCACCTGTAATGGAACAAATCAGTTCCGTGTAAACACAGGGCGCGGATCGCATTTGCAATCATTTCGCGGCTGATTCTATCGGACGTTACAATTACGCCCGAATGAATATAGGAACGGAATAATTCCATTTTTTACGTACAACAACGTGCGTGCATAATTTATGTTAATTGAATTAAACGACGTCGTGTATAAATTTTGTGTGTGAGAAATATTTCTCAGAATTATCCATTTTTCCGAAATTTATACAAAATATTATTGAACTTCGTTAAGAGAAAGAATTAAAGTAGGTAATTTAAAAAACGTGTTCATACAGCGAGTTATTTGTAGGAATCTGCGAGACTGTGAAAGGAAACTCGTTATCTTTATTAGATAATATCCTAAATTCTAAGTAGAAAGAGCAATAAAAGGGTGGGCAATTAAGATCGAGGGTCAGAGGAAAAGATAAATTTCCTTTACGTGAGTAAAATCTTGCTTAATAGAGAGTTAAGATTAAGTGACGAGATAATATCGTTTACCAAATGGAGAACTTATAATTATTAATTAATAATTATATATATCTCAAGTTTGTGTGTGTGTGTGTGTCTGTGTGCACGATTTTGTAGCATTTAATATTGACGCTACAAAATCTGAAAAAAACAAAAAAAACAAAAAAAAACATTCCCTTCAAATACATACAGTCATACCGATGCAGCACTTCTTTCAATTCGCGTCGGATGAAAAATTTACGGGCTTGTGCGGTGTCGCGTGCGAGACATCCCCCGCATTTTTTCCCCCCTCCGACGAGCGACAAAACCGCAATCGACCGTATGCACACATGTAATTGGGCCCGTGTGACTCGGTTGTTCGTCTCCCCCGCGTTGTTTTGCCTGCACGGTCCACTCGACTTGCCGCCGCCGCCGCTTTCCGCGCGCGAGAGCCAGCAGCAGCAGCAGCAGCAGCAGCCAGTGACGCGCGCCGCAACGCGGCGGTTGCACTCAATTTGCATCCGACAGATAAAAGGCGCGGTTAACACGGCCGCTGCTGCTGCGGTGACGGTGGCGCGAGGAGAAGGAAACGCGAACGAGAAAATCGGTAAACCGATATTCCAGCAATAACAGCGACGCGCGCGGACAAGAAGCTGCCCGCAGAAAAGGAGAGAGTCGTCCCGTCCAACGACGTGGTGCGGCGGCGGCAACGCGCCTTCAATTCCATCCTACTTGAAGCTACATCCTGCTTTAACTACGCTCGTCTCTCCGCCGTGGCCGCCGCACCACGCCCTTCTTCTCCCTCGGTGCTAGGCGCGATGTACCCTCCGGTGGTGAGATGCCGAGGTTGAGTTTATTATGATTATGAGGCGAGCGGAGGTGAGACTCACGACTCTCGAGAGACCGGCTTTTCTTTCCTCCTTTTCCTCTTATTCCGTCGGTTTCTTCGTTTCTCTTCCCGACCAAGAGTGCACCAAGCGCGCACTTCGTCCTTGCTCTCTCTTTCGCCTTTTTTCACCTCTCGCTTTCTCGTCCGCTCTGTGCGCGGCTCAAGACGTTTTCGTTTGTCTCTCACTCTCACCCCGTATTGCGAGGAGGATACTCTCGCCCGAGCGCCCGAGCAGGATTTCCTTTCTCGCGATACTTTCTTTTCTTCTGCTATCCGACCGCGTCGAGTTTGCGTTTTCATCCCATTCTTTGTTTGTCCATTCAGAGTCTTCGGCGCTAATCGTAGAGAGGTGAAATGAGATTCTGGGAAGCGCGCGCGATGTCGGGAGAAAGAGAGAGAGAGAAGATGCGCCTCAACGGCTCCGCGATCTTCTCTTTCAATGAACGCTCTCTCGCCCGAGCTCCACTTCGCGGTCTCGCTTTCAATGAGAGAGCGTCGTAAAAACTTCTAAGTGCCTACGCCGATGTGTCGAAGAGAGGAAGGAAGGAAGGAAGGAATTGAGAGGAAACGAGAGGGGACGGGGGTTAGCCCGGCGGGGGGATCTGGATCGGACTCGTGAAACTAAATCTAATCGGCGAGTGGAATAAACCGAAAACTAACCCCCCAAGTTTACGTTCGCCGTCCTCTTTCGACGTCTCGAGTTCGGGCGAGATCGCGCTTTAACTCTCTCGCGAAACTTAGTTAATTTCTGAACGCTTTCGTCGAACTACATACAGAGAGATAGAGAGAGAGTCCGGAGCAGATTACGGGAGAGGGGGGGGGTTAAACATTGCCCTGGCGCGTCATTTAATTAAGAAGAACGAGAGTACATTAATTCTCAACTTTTTTTCTCCCCGCCCTCGGTGCGCTGTGCGCCACTTCGCGGGGCAACGATGAATAATCGCCGCGAGACGACGGACGGGCCGAATCGATCGATCGCTAATTGAAATCCGTCTTTCAAGCCGGCAAAGTGAATCGATTTGTAAGGGGGAGAAACGTCGGCGGCTTCCGCAGAAAAACAGGGCACAATGCGAAGTGTCGAGTCAGCCGACAGCGGGGGCCCTCTTTATCTGCGAATCTTAAGCCATTGCCATTGCCGTTTCCTTAATCCCTCCCGCGAGAGAGAGAAAGGAAAAAAAAGGTTGCATCTTTATGCGCCGCGCGCCGGAATAACGCGCGGAGAGAACGTCCGAATATAACTGACGTCGAAGGATAGCGAGGTGTGTGCGCGCGCGCGAGGTGCCCGAAGCGTGTTTCGCTCTGGGGACTGTCGTCGGACCTTTAATGTATAATCGAACTGCAACGCGCGGCTACCGCGGATAAGACTCGACTCTCCTTCTCCTTTTCCTTGTTGTTGATGGGCGCACAGTGGGCTTCGTAGAAAACCGAGCGCAACAATAACGATCGATCGGTAAGACGATGACGGTGCGAGCGAGTGACGCAAAAAAGTATCGGAGCCATAAGGAAAACGGTGCCGGCATCGATACAGTTACGGCGGATTCTCACTCTACGGGTCTCTCGCGTTCGCCGAGTCATCGTCATAACATATCGCGGCGGCATCGGCATCGCGTATGTTATACCTGAAACAAGACTCGTCGGAAGCGTAACGCGACTTGATAAGTCGTCGTTGTCGTCGCGTTTGCTTACTGTATATGTATGATGCACGGTTCGATTTTTTTCATCGGCTCGTCGCGAAACGAGAAAGCCGTGATACAACGCACTTGCGCGATGCAGACTCCGTCGCCCGCGGGGTAGTCCGTCGAACGCGGAGTATAATCCTGACGAATCGTCGGTGCAACTCTCTCTCTCTCTCTCTCGGCGACCATCGCCGTCGTTAATTAATGGGATCGTACGAGCGCAAATAAAACGACGGATCCCCGCGAAAGGTACATGCGAAAGATTTCCGTTGGAGACACGTAGCCCGCGCGATGCACCGCGCTTATCGAAGTAATAAGACAAAAGAGAAAGAGAAACGGAGAGTTAGCGTGTAGGCACCACCGGCTATCGCGTCGCGTGTACCGCGGAACGACGAGCGAGATCGCTTCCCGGTCAACGAGAGAAAGTAAGCGAGAAAGCGCGAGATAGGTCTCGCCGCGCTATCTCGGAAGATAAGACAAAAGAGACGCGGAAAGGAAAAAGCGGAAAGGGAGAAAAAAAAGCTGATTAACGCGCGCCGTTTCCGTCGTCCACCCACCCGTTCGCGTTCGATTCGGAGCGATAAAGAGTTTATGAGGCAACGAACGAGGGAGTAATAGATTAGAGAAAGAGGCGGAGGAGGAAGCGGGTTCTCGATCCGAGGACGAAGAAGCGCGCGGAAGGGTGAGCGGTAAACAATGACGGGTAGCCCTCCCGCGCCCGGCAACTGCGGCACCAACACGGGAGCTCATTACGGAGGTCTCGCGTGAGCGCATCCACCTATAGTTGATTGCATTATAATACGTACGGCTTGTGGTCTCCTCCTTCGTCGTCAAGTGGCACCGCGAAGGAAAAGAGCTCTGCCGTCCCTCGGCGCGCGAGAGGTTATGCCGAGGAGATCCCTCGCGGGATCTTTAACGCGCGGCGGCGGCGGCGGCGGCGGCGACCGCTGGGAATTGGTAGACCGCGGCGAGAAGTAAGGTAAGAAAGAGAGTTTCATTACGATCGTTAAGCGGGAGACGCGGCGCTAATAGGCGCGCGGTCTTCTGTCAATGGCTCACGCACGGGCGATAAAGGGCCCTTCGGTCGTTTATGCCGGCTAATCGCGGTCAACTGCAAAATTGTACAGTTGTCGTGCGAAACGCGGCTGAGTGAAGCTAATAGACGTAAATACATATCCTCTAAACTGCGGGGATCTCTCGTCTTTTACTTTCTGTCACGAGAAAGCAGCCCCCCAGCAACCCTCGTCGCGGTCAAGGCTCTCTGTCCTTTTTATGGCGGATCGCGTGCGAGAAACAGTGCGAAATGCCGGGTTCTTTCACCGCCGAGCAATTGCCGTCGAGCATGGTCGTGGACGTCGAGGGAGGGGAGGGAAGGGAGCGAATATACGTGGCGGCCTCGAGACGTGCTTACGACAAGCGGGGAAAAAGGCGCAAAAGAGGGTACGGAGCGGAAGAGGAGACGGAGACTCGAGAAGAAGAAAAAGGAGCTATGACCGTGCTTTTCTTGTCGCCTCCATTCACGTGTCATCAGTCACGCGGGTAATGAGTGTCGGAAATACAAGGTTTCTCGAGTCAAGCGGGGGCTGTTTTCTCTCTTTCAGCCCATTTTCTTCTTTTCCCACTAAGCGCGCGCGCGCGCGGCCAAGCTTCCCCGGCGCTATTTATTATTGTCTATAGGCGTGTTGTACGTGCGCGGAATAACCAAAGCGCGTGTCTTCGGGACAGACGTCAATGTGCCTAAGTACTCGCGAGAAATGTTTGTCATATCTGGCGTGGAAAATCTATTGGATGATTTCGCCCGCTGCGTGTAACCATCCCAATGAGGACAAATATAAAAAGACAGACCCCGATCCGAAACGGCTGTTCGCCGAGAGTCTCGCAACTTTCCCTTGTCGAAAAAGAGCGTGCGATTAATAACGCGCAAAAAGAAAAAAAATAAGCGCGCGAGGCGAGTTTTCTCGATAAAGATAATATATTTTCCGTTCGATTTTGCTACTTTATGTGAGATCGATCGCTATTTTATTTCGTACGGAATTTCCGATATTTCTATACCGATATTTCTGCTATTCGCGTGTCAAGAAAATATCGCAAGGAAGCGCTAGGTGAGGAGTATGCCACTCAATTTAGCGGATAGTGGAAAATACGGGCGGGACGTGCCTCACATATATTTAGAGCTTTGATCAATTTTTCACGGTACAATTTCGACGTAAGTGGCGCGAGAGAACCAGAACCCCGTCCAGGCCCTTCATCCCCGCTCTCTGTCTTTCTCTTTCTCGAATCGTTCCAGAAATCTTCGCACTTAAAGCGCGCGTTTATATATCGGTTATAAATGTCGTAGTTTTCATCGTGCATTGAAGTCGCGGTAAAATTCGCGCGGAAGATGCCGAAGATCGTAACGGGATTAATATCTGCAGGCATATCCGTAGGCGAAAAAAAAAAAATCTCATTTATAACGACGAACGGTATACATCTGGAGTGTATCTCAAGCGGGATACGGTTTTTCCATAGAAATTGCACCTTGCGGAATTGCGTTCGGCAAAGTAGACTGCAGTATAAGCGCGAAGGAGGAGATATAAAGTGGTACTTTGCTTCCGAGAGAATCCTCGATTCTCTCGACTCGATATGACACTCGAGACCGTCCTTTCGTTCTTGATGGTCCTCCTTGTCGTTTCTGCAGAAGGTAATTTAAGACGGATGAAAAAGAGAGAGAGGAGAGACACACAGAGTCTCCGGCTGCAATTTTGACACCGTCCCGCGCCGAAAAGTATATAACGGACGAGGAAAATTGCTCAGCCGAGCAAAGGAACCAGGCGGCGTAATGAGAAGGCGCTTCGCGAAGAGTGCTCTTTGTTAGCGCGTACGCTCGCTCTTGTAGCTCTCATCTCTTTCTTTCACGAGCCGTCTGATGAAATTTCTTTACACCGAAAACGGTTGTGTCGGCCGACATCATCGCGACGCGATATGATCATTGTCGCTCGATAAATCTCTTCTCCCTTTCCTCTTCTCTTTTCAACGTGAGAAGCTGCCAAATCGACTCTCCCGCGTTATTCTTAACGAACGATTTGCGTCAAACCTCTCAAGGACGCGCCCGAGGATCGGACACGCACGATAAGACAAAGCCGAGATGGATGCCGAGAGCAAAGAGAAACGACGGATGAGACGACGACGAGATGACGCGCGTGTGATCATTCTCTTATAAATAGAACTGATGATTGGAATCGGTTAAGTTATAATATAATTATAATTCGCAGACAGGAGTATTACGCGGAGTATATCGCGACTATCGGATCGTAAGTGCGCCGGTCGTCATGCGAGACGCCGCGCTGCTCATAAAACCTGATTCTATATGATTCTTACATGCTTTTAATGAGGCTAGATTAATTACCGCGCGTTGTTAATAGCGTCTCTCGTCTAAGTCGTCAATGCGTTGTAATTTGCAGCTCAGCGTTTTTTATTTCGGAAAAAATAAGAGGCTTCGAGCCGCGCCGTAATTGTCAGAGACCCCGGCAAGGAGGACCGGTTCGAATAGGTTCGGTAAAATATAACGACACACAGAGGGAAGGGTGAGAAGAGGAGATGGCGATCTCGAATTATGATAAACACTAACGACGACGATCGTCTTAAATGGTCGCGTATCATAACCACGTCACCAAGGCCAATGGGGGGATAACATCTTTAATTAGCAGTCGGCGCGGTTATCAGGTCGAACAGGCCGGTACCGAATGTCAAAGTGGTAACGAGCTGCTGGCGAACCCATCCGAACCATTTGAATTGACTTGCATAACCGCAGCAGCAGCAGCAGCGGCGACTGGGTACGCGCTGCTGCCGGCCGCAGTCGAGGCTGGGAAGCCGGCTAAAAACACGCATCTATTTCCATATAACAGGTATATATATTAAGGCTGTGTCACCGACAGCGCGTAGTTACATTTGAATACGATGTCCTAAAGCCGAGAGAGAGAGAGAGCGCGCGCTCCGCTTCACAACGCGACGCTCTCTCCGCTTTACGCGCGCACGAATTAGGCGCACGATGACGAGAGAGAGTATTTTGTGCGCGCGATATCGCGCACTCCACACCAATTGCAAAACGCGGCTTGGCACTGGCCGAGCTGCTCGACTTTGGGCAATTATGGGAGGAACATTAGGGGAACAATAGAACGTTAGAGACTGGACCCTTTCCATTATTACCCAAAGGATCATTGTGCGCAACGTGCATTAGCTAGTTTACAATTTCATCGAAGTAACTGCGTTTAATAAACACTATATATTACAAAATTGCTATTAGATTCTCCGAGTATAAACAGAGATAAGATCGTCAAACTCGCTCTATTATTTCAATAAAATTGATAAGCAGAAAGCTCTCTCAGAAAAAAACGTTTTCTCCTATTAACTTTTCTTTTTCAAATCAGGTTTTCAAGTTGCGATAACAAAAATATATTTTGCAAAAAAGTAACAGGAACGAACGCGTGTTCGAAATTCGCGAGGATCGCCGGAATAAATCGTCTGTAGGAGTCGATTATCTTTTCCCGTGCCGCGCATGTAGCGAGCGCAATGTGTTTTATGGAAAGTGTAATATTCTCTTTAAGCTTCATTCATTCAGTGCATGATTCCGTGATGTACTGATACAGTCTGACGTTTTAATCACGTTACAAGCGAGGCGCGTAAGCGCAACTCCTTTTGCTTAAAGAGGAAGAACTGTTCTCCACTCTCGTCGTAGGCGATTGCAGAAATTACGGCAACGAATAAAACCAAGTAGGACGGGAGAGAGAGAGAGAACGCGACGTCGAACGTTCGTTGCTGCGAGCATCTCTCTTAATGTTCTCACGCATCGAAGATCACACGAGCTGAACACGAAATCTAAAAAGAGAGAATCCCGTATTATATTTTTCTCTAGAGATTTTCATCTACCGTTTCAGCTCGAAATCACGCGGAGGATGTGATCTTTTTTTTTGTTTTTTTTTTTTTTTCCTAAACGTACGCATAAATAAAACCGGATGCGAAACAACTTGTTTTTATACAAGTTCTCTTAATTACCTTTGCTATTAAATTAAAATTATTTTATCCTTTTATAATGATAAAATAACAGTGATAAATTAACAATTTCTTACGTCGATAAATTTCTGTATCGATAATCGTTTCTGTTTTCTTTTCTCTTCGTCTTTTTCCCCTCTCTCTCTCTCTCTTTCTCTCTTCCTCTTTCTTATCATCTTTTTAGCGATATCCGGTTCTTAACCGTGACAGGTTGTACTTTTGCGAATGAAACTCCGGCAATTAAGACTAGTCGGTTGCTCATCAAGCTCACGCCATCGCGGGGAGCGAACGAGCTTGTACAATAAATCAATGTTCATAGTTAAGCACGACATGATGCAGTTCTACAAAGAAACGGGTGTTTCCCGGTACGCTGCATTTGACACTGACAAGCGCTTTTAATGAATCGATTTTTATTGCCACTTTAATTTTATGTAATCACCCCGCGAGAGATTGGACTCTCGCCCCGCACGTTGATACGCATCTCACTTGGCTAAAGTAGGTTGCTGTTGAACATGTGTGAGTTCCATGTTGGAAAAGCGTGCGCGCAAAATCATCATAAAAGTGAAATATGAATATGAAGGCCTTGCGCGAAGGCCTCCGGTATATATATACCATAAAAACTTTTTTCACATGCGGCCTTTTCAGCATCAAAATTGTGCGTGCATTACGATCATTCTTCGTGCGCGCATCGCATGTCGAGATCATCGGGGGAAAAAAAATCGCAACTCGCTCGACGTCACACACAATGAATGAATGAAGTAGAAACCGCTTTTAAATACATATATGTATCAGGAAAGCAATACGTTAACGACTGCAACTAATGATTTTCCTGTTACAAGTAAAACCCACCGCTGCAAGAAATAATGTTAATTCCATGTAATTACTTCTCTTTTTTTTCTTTTTTTTTTTTAAGTCATATCTCCGCAACACAGTAATGAGTCGACTAATGTCTCACGAACTGTAACGGAAGAAAAAACAAACGAAGAAATAAACGTATCTCGAAAGTAAGATCGCGCGTGTTGTTGCCATGCAGCATCACATACGACACGCGTATTTCCGAACGACTTTGCGATCAATTTTGCTTTCTTTTTCTTTTCCCCCTAAATATCGAGGTACAACTTGAATATTTATAAGCCTGTTGTAAATGTGCATAATTGACGCGTTTCTAAAGCAAACAAATTTTTTTTTTTTCACGTTCTACGCTCGAAAACACGTACAGGATTCGCTTTTCGAGAGCTAAGTCCGTTTTACTGCGCCGCACGGCACGATGGAGAAACAGCCGCGGCCAAGATAATAGAAACGTACGACTATAATTGCATCGTTCGACTCGAACGTCCATCGGGTTGCAACAACGTTTACACGTTATCTGCGCGCTATATAATTCTCAAGCCGGCAGCGCCAGAATAAGGCACCGTAAACCGCGCTGACGACCTTTTTTGCGGGCTTTACTTCCCGTTTGTAACGGCGGAAGCGACGATCGATGATGGGCGCACACACAGAGAGAAAGAGAAAGAGATAGAAAAGAGAAAGAGAAAGAGAGAGAGAAACAGTGCACGCCGCGCGAATCGTTACGGTCAATTACAAACAATGTAAGACGGGCCGGCGCTCGTAGATATAGGCGTGTCGGTCGAGCGGACGGCTATATAGCTACTCCGTAAATTAATTATTATCAGAAACCGCTTTATCCAGCCGCCCCTTATCGGGGTCCGTGATTAAACACTTAGAGCGGATATACCGCAAAAAGGGGAGTAAAAAAAAAAAATCGGGCGGAATATATTTTGCGGCCGCTATATATACGAGAAGTTAAGGGACAGACGCGTTTGCGCCTGTTATTAGCGCTAAAACAAACGACCGCAACGTAATTATCGGATCCGCGGTGCGGCCGCGACACACGTAACGAACGCGCGGGCCGAGGTAAATAATCGTGAAACCGAAGAGCGAATATACAGGAAAAGAACCGGGAAAGAGACATGAGTGGCGATCACGAGGAGAACGAAGAAAAGAAAAACAGAAGAGAAATCGAGAGAAGGAGAGAGAGAGAGAGAGAGAATGAGAGAGGGTGGCCTTTGTCAGCGAGTTCGAACGTGTCGTCGCAAATGGGAACTGTGCGACATGTCGGCGTTGTATGTACACGCTGCACACACTGCGGTCAGAGAGGAGGAGGCTTATCGTTTATCTCGGAATCAAAGCACAACATCGTGCATGGATAGAGAATTGCTGCACGTATGTGGAGCACGGCGTTAGCGGTCTCTCGAGTTTTTCTCGCTTTTCGGAAAAATACCACCGCTCAGAGAGGCGGAAAGAGAAAGAAATTCGAGAGATTTATTGTTTCGAGAATGGTATCTCACGCAATATCGTGTTACAAAAGTCGACCTCTTTCTCCCCGCCCGCTGTAATGCCGCGTGTGTACCGTTTTCTTTTGAAAAATGTTGGCCGTACACATCCCGCGGTGCAATCGCGAATGCAGTTTTAACGTGACACTTTCGCGCGAAACGTGTTTGTTTGCGGTATCATTTCGGCGAATCCTTTAATTGCGACTGACACTTGTTTGCGCGTGCAAGAAGAAAATAATTATTATTACATGCGACGCGATTCGCACGTGACAATCGAATCAAATTATTGTTCGAGACCGTGTATCCACGGAACATTGACTGAACTAAACAAACCTCGGAATTATGTCATCTTCGCGAATAACAGATTGCGAGCTCGCTGATCAGCACTTTACGAGTTTCGAGTATCATCGTGAGGTATCGATCACAGAAGAACATGCAACTGACAGCGCATAATGGAGTACGCTAATAGGTTTCAGCGTCGACACAGCGTCGAATGTATTAAAGAAATCGATTACCCGGGCGCAGGATTACGTGCGTGTGTATCGGAGAGGGAAAATTCTCGGTGCAGTTTCGTCGAGCGAAAAAAAAAATAAAAATAAAAATAAACAGGAAAGCGGATGCCTCGGGTGCGCGACGGAACGGTTCGACGGGTGTTAATTTTCCGCGGCTCCTTCGCGGCGATAACAATTTTGCTTATTAAAATGTATTTCTCGCGATGAGGAATTCGCGCGCGTTTTCTTTTTCTTTCTCTCTGTCTCTGTTTTTTTTTCCTCCCCGAAACGCGGTAATTATTGCAGCGCATTTAGAGAAGCTAGGGCGCGACATACATGGGACGTATACTCAGACGCGATCTATGTTTTAGCGGCCAAGTTCTGATCGATCCCGCGAGCGTAAAAGGCAACGGGACAATCGACGACCGAGTTCGTTAAGACACAGCGGCGCGCACAGGCCATTATGTGCCATTCCCCGTTTTATGCTGATCGCGTATTTATTCGACGTCACGTCGAGTCCTCCTCTCCTACCGTTTGTATGAATCGCGATCCGCGCTCATCCGATTAAGCCCGAGCGCACATCCCGGTCTAATGAACTAGCGTTTCCCTCCACACCTCTCTCCCCTCTTTCCCCTCAAGTTCAAATAATGAGTAATATGAACGAGCGCTTCTTCGCGTCGCGCCGTGACAAATATCGCTGGGAAAACGTCGAGTCGCGATGGCTGCAGTCGATGGCGCGCGATACCGGTATCGTCCGCGCCAAAAAAAAAAAAAAAAAAAGAGTCTCGCGGGTATTCGAATTACCTCCCCTCTCCCTCACCGAGACTCGTTATGATGTTCGGAAAATTAACGACAGGCGGGTGCATTACGTGATGAGCAACGCGAACGTTCCGGGCTTCACAGCGAGGCGTACAACCGCGAGATAGCGGCAGAAACTAACGTAGGGATTCTGCGCGCGGGATCGAGAAACGAAGCCGTGCAGGCAGAGGAAAAAAAGCGAAGACGAGAAGAGGACTTTAACTATGAACGATCCCGTGCAACGCACACGAGAATGGGAGAGGATGCATATCCTTTCGTTCCGAGTAAGAGTCCGATAGATCGACGCGCTCTCTGTGTGTCCCTTTCTTTTTTTTTTCTCTCTCTATCTCTTCAGCTCCTCTTTGCTCGCTCGTCCTCTGTGTGTGAAGGTAACTCGCGAGCTTGTAAGCGAAGTCTCCAAATGAGTTGCATAACATTACACGGCGACGGTGTACATATGCATCGCGGAGCTCGAGCGACTCGTTGAAACGTCGTCTTATCGCACGCTGCGTTGCTCGCTGCAACACGCGCGGATCTCGAACCGAGCGCGCATCTTTCTCGCGCGCCGCACGGCGAACAAACGAGATTAGAGTCGCGGTGCGTTCCCCTCGTAACCTGTTTTCCACGTGCGTTTCTTATTAACGTTGATATTAAGGCGCGCGCGTAGCGCTCGGAAATGAAATTCAAGCGGCGCGCTACATACGTGAATGGATTTTACAGCGCGAGCGAATTTATTCGCGTCACACACACACATCTCGATCGAGATACGCGCGCGGCTTTAACTCGCGACGATTCTCGTCGATTCTCTCTATTACATCAGATGTTGGAATTTATTTATGTAATCGACAGGACGCCGCGATCGCGGCACGTCATCCCATCGGCGCGTTACGCAATGATGACGCGGGATGAGACCGAAAAAAAAAAAAAAAAAAGGTTTAGAACGCCTAGCTCCCGACGGAAAAACACACACACACCACTTCCGCTTTAACCGCGATCGTGGCGAAATTAAAAAAAAAAAAAAAAGAAAAAAAACAACAAAAAACTACGCTGGAAAACGTTAGTGCGCTATAGCGCCCGGCGAATTCCGCACACGTATCCTCCTCGACTTGATTAGAGACGTTCCCGTCCACTCTTTTGCCACGTAAGTTTTATCTCGCCTCTCGAGCGAGAACAATGAGCTCATAGAGCTTCCGCTTCGGCGATTCGAAAAAGATGCCGGGCGAAGAGGTAGAAGAACCCGAAGAGAACGTCGTTCCCGTTAGTCTCCTATAGCGTCCCGCGACTTCAAAGTGACGTAGCACGTAGTCGTACTTATAACGTTAATCTCGAGAACACTTTTGTTGCGCTTCTTCCGAGCGGAAATCATTGAAATTTATTTGCGGGATCGCGTTGTCGAGTGCAGCAGGAAAGCAAACCGCAAGGGTGAAATTGTATTGGTACACCATGAGACCAAAATCAATTTTAAACGACGAAGAACGGCGAACAACGTCACCTCTTCCAGAAGAGGGAAGAAGGTTAATGATCGTAAACGAACCGAGAGAGAGTACACGCGAACTCTCGGCGCGAGGCTCTCTCGCGAATTAGTTACGTAACGCGAGGGGGAGAAAAAGGCGCGGGAGGGGAGGGGAGGGGGAGGTCGGTGATTTACGCATTCCGCTTCTGCCGGGCCGCAACACAATGGCAGTGTGACGTGTCCGAATACACACTTCCTCTTCCTCTCTCTCTGCTTCGCTCTCTCTCTTCCTTTCTTTGTCTCTCGCGCTCTGTGCGGTCGCGCGTTCTCCCCCTCTTTCCCGCGCCTCTCTCTTTCTCTCTCGCTATCCTCTCCGCGTTCCATCTCCCACTTCCTCTTCTTCTGGCCGGTTTCTCGCGGTTGTGCTGCGGCCTTGCAATGCTGCAGGCACGGCCGTAGAACCGCGTTTCCCTCGCGTCTCCCCTCGTGGTGCACCGTTGCAGCTGCAACAACGATGGCGGCGGCGGTGGCGGCGGCGGCGGCGGCAGCAACGGCCGACTATCGCGCAAGCAAGAGGAGGCAAAGTACGAAGGTAGTTGCTGCGGCGCGCTGGTTCACCTCGTAGTACGAGGACGAGACATTGGCCTACCACGCTCGACCTTGCCAGTTCGTTACTCTTTCCCCGCTTCTCTTATGCATTATACACGGCTATCCGCCTCGTGTCGTCGTGCTTCTCTGTCTCTTTCTCTCACTTTCCGCGCCTCAGTCCTGGCGGTTTCTATCGTTTCTGCTTCCCCCTCGTACAGGCTCTGCCCACCCTTCCTCATCCCCATTTTCTACGCGTCTCGGTACTTCCCCTTCAATCCGGCCGTTCTTTTTTTCGTCTATTTTCCCTGGCCCATCTCGTTCCCGACACTACGGCCTATCCATCGCGCAATATGTTTCTCTCTCTTCCTCGCGTCGCCGACGCGGGTAAGGCGCATCGTCATCATGCGATCTCATTTATCGTTGCCCTCCTCTCGAATCGCGGGGCCGCGAGTCGAGTATAGAGAAGAAAGCGATAGACGAGCGAACGGGAGCAGGTGGTAATGACGACGACGCTGCCCGCCGATGACGCGCGTCGCCGCCGGGATTCCGCGAGCGATCTGTATCGTAATTAATTAACAGTAACTCACCGAGATACAACGCGAGTCACGTACATATGCACGAACGCAGCAATATGTCGCGCGCGTAATAATCGTCGTAGCCGGGACTTCGTTAACACGACGAATCATGCCGATCATTACATATGCCCGCGGGACTATAAATTTCGCAAATTGCCCGATCAAATCGTAAAGCGACGCCGTAACGACAACGATCCGAACAGAACTTCGTACCTCCGGGGCGACGACGTTTTATCGGGGCGTCGTCGCTTTTCCTCTCGCTTGATCGATTTATTAAACGAGCGATCCGATGACGCGTTGCCTTGTTAATTGATCGCGATTCCCCATTCTCCTTCAGAAAGCGGAGAATAGGCAAGGACCGACGTTACGATCGTCACGCTCGCGAACTTGCCCGAGGAAGGAATATCCTATTAGCGCGATCGTGTCGTTTCCGTTTTCGCGCGACACAACGTTGCACCACCTCCTCTACGGATGTAGCGCGCGATGTTTGTCCAACTGAAATTGCTTTTCGCGCGCGGCGATGTATTTTCTTATAAAACAGTCTATGCGACGATAAGATTTCAATATATATATATATAGAACGGCATCGTATTGTACAATTGCGGCACTTCCACGAAATAAAGACTCAGGACGCTTTTTACGGAGAGATAATAAGAACAGATACCGACTACTCTCCACACACCGAAACGTTGTAAAGCCGCAATATACGCGTTGTGCTTCGTAATAATCCAACGTCGGTCGACAGGCGCAGCCAGCGCTCGTCTTTAAACGACGTCAATTTCAGCCTCGCATCGAAAAATCAATGTAACGTATTATATAGCCGCGGCGAACGATTTTCTGCTTCAGATGCCGCAGGAATTTCGCGTTGCTATTGGCGCACTGGGTGAATAGGCTTCAACAAGAACACACGCAACAACGAGTAGGAAGCGTAGCGCTCGCGCGCATACACACACACACACACACGCCGAGTTTCATTACGGGATCAATTCCGCGTTTATGCGATTATAAAGCCTCCGTCTCTCTCCCTCTCCCACCCCGATAGCTTTTAAGCGTCGCGCTCTCGCGAGGAAAGCCGCTGAATCAAATAATCACATATGTGTATTATATCTACGTAAGCGCGCACGCCTCGTTGCGGCGCCAAAAGCGTTAATTGAAGTCATTAGCGCCGCGCGGTTTCTCGCGGTATCGCGCTTATCTTCGAATTATCGGGTCGAACGATGAACGCGCACCGAGTTAGAAGCCGCGGCGAAATTCCATCGCGCGATCCTCGTAGCGTACATCCTTTCCGGGTACGCGGCGGCGGCGCGGCGGTGGGCGACAAGCGAAGATAATCGAGACGACTGTTTCGTTTAAGGCCGCCGCGATCGAATTCCTGCGGAAAGAAAGGAAGTGGAAGAAGAACACGACGACGGCGCACGGGGAACGGTCGGTTCTGCGGTAGAACGATCGAAATCTCTCTCTCTTTCCGCGGATTTAACGGTGACAGGTACCTAGTCCGTGTCAAATCGTAAGTCGATATGCCGCCAACCCGTCCCCTCATCCCCTGTCCCCTTTCCGTCCCGCGCGTCTTCCATCACCGGCCGGTCGTCCACTGCGGAAAGATATCCTTGGACGCGGATAGGATGGATGTCGGAGGCGCCCGTGTCCGTTTGTTCGTTCGTTCCTGCTACCAGCGGGTGCAATGAACCCGCTTCTCTCGCGCAACGCCGAACGCATCCTATGCTTATAAACCGTAACGACACACGTGAAACTAACGGCTCGCGTCTACACACCCGCGGCAGCCGCGCCGCGTGTCTTCTCTCGTGCGATTACGCGCGAAAAAAAAAATTTTACGCGCGATGAAAGAGAGAGAGAGAGAGAGAGAAAAAAACGATACCTACGTACTTACAATACGTCGTCGATCGCAAACTCGACTCGGATCGACGTTGATCGCGCGCGACTTTGCACGTGCGACATAAAAATTTGATGATGAATCCGCGGCGCGAAACGCCGCGCGGCGAGAGTAGGCGCGTCATTCAAAAGAGATAATTACTAGCTCCTAGTGCCTCGGCGCGAAGCGAGCGATAGAGCGCAATATCTTAGGGAACGGCCCCCCTTTCAGCGGGGAAAGTAAGGTTGTGTGTTCCACACTTGTATATTACGCGCTGTAATTTCGAGTCATAATTATACCGGACGGGAACTCTAATTAAAACTTTTCATCGCCGCGCTCTAAACGAGAATAACACTTTGTAATTTCAAACGATACACGCCGCGCGCGTGTAGCGCGGCACTTTTTGCGCCGCGCCGAGAGAAAATGTTATCGCATTCGCGCTAGATGGACGTAAAAAGCGCGGTAAATAAATAAAAAATTACATAAGTACACGGTGTGTCAGGTAATGTGTCAAACGCGCGCGCGATTTGCACACGATTTGATTCAATAAATACCGTATATTCTTGTAAGAATCAAGGTAAGTATAACGTGTGCCGGTAAGTATAACGTCGCGAGGAAGCGGCGCGAGCAACAAACGTGTTATACAGTGAATGCTGCGAACAGCTGCTCACACACGGGATCCACACATCGGATCATCGGATAGCGACCGACGTGTGTACGAGCGAGGTGGCTTTCAATTCGATTCGCTCGATTCTCTTTCTCTCTCTCTCGCTTCCGCCCTGAAAGTTTCTCGCCGGTCAATATTAAGTAAATGAAGCGGTCGAGAGAGGTGCCACGCCGTTTCCAAACGAGCACTTTGATCAATCGTACACAGTCGAGAACCGCACGTTTCTCTCTGTGACCGCGCGCGCACAACATCCCGCTTCCATTATCCCTTCCACCGGTGCTACACAATAGGTTCAAAGTACTTTTCCAATTGCGAGTGCATTTGCAATTCGAATTCCAATTTGAAATCGAAGCCCGCCGGCCGGCGAACGGCGTAGCCTGACGTCGTTACACGCGATATGATCGCCACAAGGCGAATTCGCACCTCGTCATCCGCCTGTGTGGATGGCGCAGAGATATATTTTTTCCGCCTACTTTCTTTCTTTTTCTTTTTTTCTTTCGGCGCGATAATAATGTTCCATCAGGCGCGGCGATTTCGCTGCGCCGCCGTCGGAGCCTCGTCTCCTCTGGCACCGATGTTTTCCTCCGTGCGCGCGCGATGCCGCGCCAAACTTCTATAATTTCCCGACGCGCCCGCCTCCTCCTACCGCTCGATACATATCACCGGGGAAAATGATAGCCGGCGATAGCGCCGCGCCGATAATTTTCAAACTGGCACGTATACGATATCATCAGCTGGCAGCGGCGGAGTCACGAAGGAACCGAACACCGCGACGCGGAAGAGGCGCACAGGAAACCGATCGGCTCCGCTCGCCGCGGGATTGATTCTTTTCCTTACGGACGTGTATAGGTACAGAGGAAGCGCGCTTACCGGTCTCCTCTCCGCGGTAGCGTAATAGGCACAAATGCGGCAGCCAACCCGTCAGTTTCGAGCAGTGCATAAACATGAATCCTAATGATAGAATCCATTCGGCGCATCGGGCAAATTACTCCCTTTTCTTCGGCGGTATTGTGCTGTCGATTATTATTAGCATACATCGCAAATGAAGCGGAAACTGGCGATCGCGCTAATGTTAAAAAAAAAAAAAAAAAAAAGATATAAAGTTACGCTCGCATTTTGTGCAACGTAATCATTTTTTTTTTTTTTTTTAGATATACCGTTTAATTGAAGTGAGAAAATGTATCTCTCTCCAAAAGATGAAATTACGTTTCGCAAATTATTATTGTTTGTGAGCGAATTTGCGCGCTGTTGTTTTTACTCGTGAAACGGTGAATATAAATTGCGTGGCTTTTTTTTTTTCAGTCACTCAATTCGATATCGCACTATCATTGTACCTCTTTCCGTGCGTTTTTTAAAATTTACTAATATTTCATTATTATTTCTCTCGCGTGTGTGTTGGTTAAAAATGAAAATGGGAGAGAGAGAGAAATGATAGTTGATATTAACGCGCGTATTATCACAACGCGTGGTTTCAAAGTTGTTGAAAATGCATAATCATAACTGCGCTATTATTATCTCGTTAACGTTTGTAACACAAAATAAAATCCTAATTTTGTTTCACAAGTTCTTTTTTTTTCAAATATTTAGAGGATATTTTCCACGTGAAATTGTCTCGCGATCGGATAAACCGATCTCATTTCGCAACAGCGGACTTTTAATCGTCCTTTAATGCGCCCTGTTATTTTTGCCGAATGACATAAACGACACGGCGCTCGTTAATGAGAAACGATCGAGGCGCAACGCAAATTATTGGAACACTCGTCGGCAAATGCAGCGCGCGCGCAGTCAATTTATCGCGACGTATCCGCGCGGCGGCGATAAAAGAAAATTAAACGTAATATTGCGGACGTGAACAATAATTTTATGGTCAAACGCATTACGACATTTTGATCCTGTCCGCGCTGCGGTCGAAAGTAAATATTCCACGCGCGAACGTTGAAATCGTTAATACGCGCAGGGTAGTACCACTGAAGCCATTTTGGGAGTAGAAACGTGGTTTGCGTTAACCGTACAACCTGTCGACTGAAATTCCCCGTTCGGTCGTCAAACTAAATTTGATATGTGCAACATCCTATCGCGCGACGCCGAGATAGCGACCACCATCGTCGATACGCAACAACCACACTCGGAAGTATCGAAAGGATTGGCTCGCCCGAAAATGCATGAGATATTTAAATCGTTTAGCGAATCGGCGTTCAATCGAGAAAAATTAACATTTAAACAAGAAAACAGATGATTTCCCTCCCCTCTACCCCGCCTTTTATTCTACGAAGAAGAAAAAGATACCGCGATATAAATTTCGGTCGGTCGTAAAAAAAAAGATTTCTTAAAAAAAAAAAAAAAAAAAGAAGCAAGGATCGTGCATACAATTCTTCTCACGAATAATGCAGTTGGAGATATGTTTCAAGTATTTGAAGTATCTTTACCAAGTTTAAATGCAACGTCGCGAAGAAAGATGAGAGATAAAACGAATCGGGCGAGGACAGGAGCCCCCGCGAGCGACGTGAATTTTTCACGAGCCATTTGCCTGCGTCTTTATATTTCGCCGGCCGCATCAAAGCCCGAATTAACGTCGAGAGGTCTTCCTTCTCCCTGCGGAAAACGTGCCTAATATTCGTATATATACACGACGCACCCGATTACGGTATCGCGCGATACTGCACGGAACGTTGAACATACAAATGGTTTTATTTCCGATTACAATATATTTTCCAGGTAACAGGTAATAAACGTTAGCCTTTATCGTCCGGGTTTTAAACATCCTGTAGCCGCACTCGCGGAATGCAAATGACACTTTAGTCTGTTCGATCCGCCTATCGCGCGCGTCGCCGTCGTTTCGCGCTGCAAAAATCGCATTTCCGTTGCCGAGCTGAATCAGAAAACGTGTTCGACAAATGCGATCGCGTCAATTTCTCTAACGTGTAATCAGATGGGAATTGAAAATATGCATATCCGCGTAATATGGTAAATAATATTACGCAATCGCATGGAATGAGAGAGAGAGAGAGAGATGTGGATAGATAGAGACGAGAACACAGGCAATCTGGCAAGTTGCGCGTCGATATAATGAATATTAACGAGCTCTAATCGATCAATAAGGATAATGCATCCGCCCGAGCATGTCGCGCGCATCGCGTTAATCTCCGTTGCGTTGTCGCGACGCGAACGAAGACACGAAGACCAGGGCACACGTTTCGCCGATTATTAAAACCGCGAGTGCTAAGTTAGGAATACGCGGAGAGTTGAGCGGACAAGCTCGTATCAAAACCCGAAACTCCCGGGACGATCGAAAATATTTTCCGAGCGTGCTTATCCGCACGTGCGCCGCATTCGCCTTGCGTTTTTTTTTTTTCGCGTTTTCTACCCGACGTTTTACGGGCGCCGCTCCCGTCCGACGTGAAAGATGCAATGACCCAAGACCGAAAGGAGAGAACGAAGCGCAACCTCCGAGTTTGAAGAGCACGTGTCGACGGCGGGACGTGGAAAGAGGAAGCATGGTAGATCAGTCACGATCGAAAGAAGAACCATCGCTACCCTCTCGAGAAAATAATACCGCAAGGCTGCTCACAAGAAAAGTTATTATTGTGAAGGGGCAGAGAGAGAGAGAGAAAGAGGAGAGGGACGGAAAAAGAGCGGATAGAGAGCATTAAATTTAATTTCTCGCCTTGGAGAAATCGCATATCCGCGCGCGATACGGAAGAAGACCACACCGCGGCTGTTATACGTGCGTAATTATTATTAATCTGCACTTTAATCGCGCGAGAGACTTTACTACAAATGAGAGTAGAGATAAAAAAACGCGCGTCGTTAACACGCACCGATTTCAGGAGCCGTAATTTAGTTACAGCAACAAGATACAATTGACTGTTGTACGCGACTGCGTTTACATTTACGCAGAGCGCGCGACGTTAATCTGATACGTAATTACATAATTACATTAATGATTGTTTACCCGTTTCATTTCATGCGTGTGTGTTTCCGTCTAAACTACTATTCACACATATGATAATTACCTGCGCTGTTAGACGCGCGCCGTCGTAATTATCTTCGAGCAAATGGGCTTTATTACGTCTCTGCAGCGCGGAGAGAGAGAGAGAGAGAGAGAGAGAGAGAGAGAGAGAGAGAGAGAGAGAGAGAGAGAGAGAGAGAGAAACTATTCTAAATAGTCGGGATTCGAAATATAAGCAGTATTAACGAACACACATGTATGTACGTTATTATACACACAGGGATTTGCTCTCCGCGGAGTCGAACAATGGAGTATTATGTCTGCGCGGCGGGCAGAAGACGAGCGCGAACACGGCAGAAAATTTAATAACCCGCACCACCCTCCTCTTCCTCCTCCTCCTCCTCCCATGCATGTGAACGGCTTTTCCTCGGCGCGAGCGGGACAAGATCGGAACTATTATCCAATCACCGGAGCGTTCCTATCATGCATACGCGAGTTATGACTTAATCCGCTGGCTGCGGACGCTAAGTACCGAATCGCACCGAAGTAATGATTCCCTCCCCAATCTCCCCCGCACGGCGATCCAGGCCACGTTGTTGCGGGTCGAGCAGCGTGTATAGGCGCACGTACATATAATGCATTGACGATGACGAGGCCCCGTAAACAAGGGTGCGTTACGTAAAGTAGGTACGTGCGCGCGTGCGCGGGACTCCGCGTCGATATCGATCTCTCGGCCCCGATCGAATCTCTCTTCGAAACGGCTCGTGAAACGAGACTCGCTCGCGAAGGATCAACGTCGAAGGCCCTCGTGTGGCCCCTGGCGAGGAGACTCTCTGAACTGAACTCGGCTCGACGTAATTCGACGATTGCCGGATAAGAGATCGAGAGTGGAACCCGCGGCCTCGGTTCGGACGCCTCAGCAGGTTCGACAGCCTTTCTTCTTCTCGCGCGGTTCGCTCCGAAGGCAGGTTTTTCCCCGAGGGGGGATAGAGAGAGAGAGAGCGCGAGAAAAACACGCGAGGAATCCGCCCTCTTCCGTCGTATCGAGTTCCTCGGGCGGAATCTCGCAGTCGATATTTAGAAGAAATCATGAATGAACGTGGTAGCAGTGTATCTCTCCAGATTGGAATCCCGTGCCCCCGCGATTTTTTCCTTCGCGACGACTCGAAACGGGATCCGAACGGGTTTCTGTCACGAATGATATCGATCGACGATCAATCAAATCGCGATTTAAGCAAAACGTCCGCGCGGGAATCGGAGAGAAAGGAGAAAGAGCCCAGGCGCGATATTGTCTCGCGATTACTTCGCGTCTGATCACGTGCCGCTGTGCCTCTTGTAAGCTCCTCGCGATTTTTCATCCTTCGATTATCATCACGAGGTACTCATAGGGTATTCACGAGGCACCCCACCGGACAATGGAATTATAGATAATCACTATCGCCGTAATGGCGCAAGGAAAACGAAGGAAGAAGGAGAAGAGATTCCCGCGCGGCGCGCGGATGAAGAAATAAACTACCAAAGGGGCTGACATCTCAAGGATAAATTCAGCCGGGCGGGTTTTTTTTTTTTTTACGAGAAATACCGCGCACAAGCAACAAAATTATACC
This sequence comes from Pseudomyrmex pallidus, assembly GCA_014825455.1. Taxonomy (NCBI): domain Eukaryota; kingdom Metazoa; phylum Arthropoda; class Insecta; order Hymenoptera; family Formicidae; genus Pseudomyrmex; species Pseudomyrmex pallidus. The sequence continues at coordinate 26,585 of QVNV01013620.1, forward strand.
AATTCCGATGCGGAAAGCTGATTACGTGAACGATGTAATTGACCTTAAGAGTCCCCGAGTCTTATATTTCATGCTAAACTAAACACGAGCCATCTCTCGTCTTGTACGCACGTAAAAACCGGATTTCGAATAAACGATAATAAATTACCTAATAAATAAAACCGGTTTGTTTCGTCTCCGTCTTTCTCTTTCTTTCTCTCTGATTTCTTCGCGCGCGAATAGTGATACGCGGTGCCGCGCGGTGAGTTCGTCCCTCATCGCGCGCCGGCTGCGAACGCGCACCGTCGGGTCATTACGTCAGAAAACTTCATCTGTACTTCGGAATCTGATGGGGAAAACGTCACATAAAGGCGCGACACATGGGCACGCTTATTTCGCTATATTCATCCGCGATGCGTGAGGCGACTGAATGACGACCGCGCGATGCGCAATGCCGACGGCGGTGACCGCGCGCACAAGTCCGTAAGCATTCGGAAACAATTTAGCTGTAGCATGAGAGCCGATCTCGAGGCGCTTCAATCGCGCGTGAAGGTGGTACACGTCCGACACGCATGCATCTCAAGCGCTATGGGGTGTTCGAGAATGGGAATGAGATGAGTGCGGTCATTACGGGCGCGGCAGTGCTGTATCAAGGCGCTGTTAGGAAGCCGTATGTCGAGTCGATCGTTACGAGATCATACGGGACTCTCGGGCGATTTCTCAGAGACTTTTCTGAAAAACTGCGCGAGTCTTTTGCGAATTACACAAAGATGAGGAAGAGGATTAATTATTTCTTATTTGGTTTTTTTTTTTTCTACGTAATTATCTGCAGCAAAAATTACCGCGGCGAAAGTAAATCTCACAGGGAGGAACAAAAGATTCTCTCTTCCTGGTTTTTCTTTTATTTTTATTAATCTTCTAATAACTTTGGTTTTTTTTTTTTTTATTCGTGCTAATCAGACTCACCCAGAGAGATTATCGATTACGTTGCTTCCGTTATGGTTCCTACCTGAAACACAAAAGACAGAAATCTCGGTTAGTCGCGGATTAAAGTGTCGAGTTGTGAAATCATTTTTCGCGCGCGTACCAGCGACAGAGAAAGAGAGAGAGACTGAGGGAGTAAAAGATTAGTAAAACGGAAAGGAAAATAGAAAATCACAACAAATAGAGCGAGCTATATTTTCGCGTCGCAATTTCGAAAGAATTTCCACTTGCCACACAGTTCCTCCACTCGCTACTCGAAAAAGGGCACAAAAGCGTACTTCACGCGAAAAATATTACACAATTAGTCGCACACGGCGAACAGTGCGCACATTCTGGTCGTATTTATGCTCCCGTGAAGATAATGCAAGTACTTGGTCGCTGTGGGAAATGCAAGAATGGAAGCCAGATGAGTAAAGTCATTACAGAATTCCGCGCTCCTGTAAGCGGTGCGCGCACACGCCGTAATGTCACAATGTCGCCTGCTATTCTGCATTCTAGAAATGTCCGGCAGAATCGGCGCAATACATTCAAGGAAAACTTACTCTCTCTCCACACACACACACACACACACGTGCATATCCATAGAATGCGTCACGCCGACCATGTAAATTCTTCGGCAAATGAAACGTTGATAAACAACATTTTCGCGGAGGCGAAAATATAATCGTCGAGGATAATTCGTTTCGCGAAAAAAACATCGCGCCGATCGTTCCGTAAAGCAATTAATTCTAAAATTCATTACAACAACACGTTTGACGTTAGCGGTCGATTCATCACGCGAGCTAATTACGACCAAACATTAACGTGATATCAATAAAATTTTATTTCCGCCCATATATCAGAATATAAGGGTGAACGGAAAAACTTTATACGTTAGTGCGGGGCAGCTCTTACGTCCGACCAACCTCGCTTTCTTCAATTCCCGAGGCAGTCTCGTTTGCGTACACGTAAGTGAAAATCCCGTCTTGAGAGCGTGACAAAAACGATCGTCCATCGGACCATCCACATTGCCGATCATTAGGGACGGCCATAAAGGTCGATTCGTGTTATGTAGGTAAGACAGTCAGGCGCGGGGAATAGCTCGAGGGCTCACGACATCGTGGAGAATCGCTTGACAGATCGAAACGAAGAAATCTGCTGCTATGAATAGAATTTTCTTGCGTGCAGTGAATTTTCTTAAATGAGGTGTATTCCTCAATAAAACTTCTTGCGCGTCTCGCAAAGGGCTATATAAACTGTCACTCGTAAATTATGAAATTTATGCCGACAGTATCGTACTGTTAACAACTCTTCTCTATAAATCTAAGGATCTAAGTGCAAGTTAATAAAACACAACAGTTTAGAACAACAAGAACGCGCGCGAGTTTTTCCTCGGAAATCGAGAGTCCGGCCGAATGAATTCAAGTTGATAACAAAGCATCGCATCCGCGCGAGACGGTAATAAAACTTGATAAAATCGCACACGGAGGAAAAATATCACGCTACATTTTTGCGAGAATTTACCGCGCAACGTGTTATATTTTCTACGTGCTTTTCCAAACGCGCGGGGAATTTTCACGTTCTCCATCGAGGTCGCAAGGCCCATTGCTTTTTCCCTCCTCCCTTTCCCTCTCTCTCTCTCTCTCCTCCCGGCAAGTGCGTGGGATCTGTGAGTTACACGTAGTCGGGCAACTATAAATTCTCGCGAGTGAACGAGAGCCAACGCCAAGTAACGAACGATCGAGAGCACTTAGTGAAATAAATAACGCGGAGCGACCTCTTTGTCGCCAATTGTCGAACTTTCCAATGGAAAGTAAATGCTGGGAGCAAGCACTTCAACCCCCTCCCGTCGATTTAGAGGAATGTTTTCAATCTCTGTACTCTTCCACGTACGGCACTCGGAAAGAACGAGAGCGCGCGTTGTGCGCGCCGCGCATCTCTACCGCGATGTGTGTGACGGTCCTTATCTAAATAAAATTATTTACATGTTTACTTTTTGTTCCTACGAAACATACACTACTTGTCGCAATTACAAGTACAGGAAATATAAATAGGAGAAATATATACAGAGTATAAAACTACATGTGTACACATTAGACGTAGCGAAGTATTCAAACAGCGCGAGAAGTTTGTATATCTGGGATACGAGAGACTTCTGCTTATCTTTGAATATCTGTTCTGAATATTTATGATCGTTCGCGCGAGCTTCGTGGCGATGTATACGTCACGAAGAAGTTGCGTCCGCGGGGAGATGCGCGCCGGGAAGTTTTGCCGCGCGATACTTACGCAGTCACACGGCGCAACAAAGTCACGCCACATCGCAATCTGAATAAATCTAACCGGATAACGAGAACGTGTCATAAACGTAAGACGATGGCAAAAGATAGCGGAGCTTGTAACGAGAGACACGTGACACGCGACTAGATCGAGACTGTGTGTGTGTGTGTGTGTTGCCTTCACCCATTCGGGCCGATGCAACGCTTGCTCATCTGTGCATTAATGCGCGAATCGCACGCGCCCATTTGCGAGGAGCTCCGTGTAATGCCACGTGCATGCTCGTAACTGCAAGAGCCAACATCAGCCTGATATGTCAGCTATATTTTGCGCGAGTCGGAGAATTTTCGAAGTAGAACAGGATACGCGGGGTAAATGTTTGCGTAACAGGATCCTTGAAATAATGGATTAAGCAACCTGCAAGTTCAAGTCACACAATACAGTTATAATTGTTGTTGTTACAATTTGTGCAATAAGTAAGTACCTGTATAGAGATCGACGCGGGGGTTGCAGGCAATAATTATAAAATATATTTCGCGACAAAAGATAATTACAAATATTAAATGAAACATTTAATAGAACGTAACGTAAGTCTTTAGTAACAAAAGAGAGATATATAGGACCAAAATATATTTCATTTTACCCAACTCAGAGCGCAATTCTATTTTGTTGGAGAGAAAACCAATATTTGACGAGCGTGTAGACGAGAGAAAGAGAGAGAAAATAAAGTTTTTATCTAAAGTTCTCTCAAAATTAAATATCTCGCCACGTTGGAAAAGGAGTAACGAGATAAATGCGATTAATCGAAAAAAGATTCATCAGCTGTCAATATTAATTTCAATATTTTATGCGCGGACAAAAATGGTAAAAAAAAAATTAATTTATGGAAATTATTATATCTAATGTTATTATCAAGTAAAGTTTTATACGTCACCAGAAAATTTTTGTTGCGCTCGCGCGCGCACGAGCAGTTAAAATTAATTCATATCCCCGTGATTCCCGTAATTAAGAAAAAACGAAGCAACACGCATTTTTGCAAGAGTAATTTATAAAAATTTCAAACGATTCTTTTAATCTCTCTCGAGTCGCGTCCCCGTATTTCATTTCGCATCAAGCCGGGCGTACGCAGAGCACGTAAGAAAATTAAAAATTTTAGGTCGCTGCAATTTGCGCCGCAGGCGAGTAGCGCGCGCAGGAGGAGAAAAGAAAAAGCAATGAAAATACGCGAAAACTTTGTAGACAACAACAACACGCCGCGCTCCACGTCGAAGAAAGTTAAAAACGTACGTAATTTGAATATACATACACGGTCGAATGCGCTCGGTGAACTGCACACAATGAAAACGCACGCTTATGTAATCTATTTACATATGTATATATATATCTATATATACATAATGTATGTACGCATTTTCTCTCCTCTGCATTATTAATTTTTACGTTACGCGCGCGCAAGCCCTACATTTCGTGAGATGAATAAGCGCGCGTAGTTTACGATACACGGAGTAATGGCGCAATGTGATTCCATTTGTATCCGCGCGTGTACGCGCCGCATGCAATACACGTTGCACGTAATGTACGCTGTGCAACGTGTGTTTGTATTATTAGCATATAACGTATCGTACACGAATTGTCGTGCGCTCGTCGTTTCAAAGATCTAATATCCAGATATCAAAAATGTTGCAATTATTAAAACGAGATATTAATATTTCCCCTCCTCCCCCGTCCATCCATTCGCGATTAAAGCGCAGATGTTGCATCATCAACAACGCGACGACCGATTCTCGTTTTATCTTCCGCGCTAGGAGCGTAGCGACTGATTTCATACAACGTTTATCCCGCTTGTGATGGATCCTAAACGGATTCAAGCCAAACGCTTGATCTTGTTCCGTAAGTGAACCCGATCGAACTGACACCAACAGCTCGTTATAAGCCGTATAGTGTATCACTCGCAAAGATCTCGATGTATCACGTGTACGCAAAGCGCACGAGAGAGGATCAAAGGATAATCCAGAAAATTGATACACATGCGCGCGGACTCCGCCGAGAAAATTATACCGAGTTCGTCGTTTCTTGATAGCGCGTTTAATTAATAACGATCCGGTAGTGTGCGTATATATACAACATCCGGTTTGAAGAAAAAAAAATAATTCTACGAGCGAGGATTATCCTGTTTATTATGCGCGTTCGTGCTGCGGGGTCCAATTACGGAGGACTTCGACGATCCCGCGGTTCAGTTGCGCGATCGTTCAGTTGCGTTTCATCGACCGGGCCGTATCTGCGTATTAATGTCGCTAATTAATTCGCAGTTGCGAGCCGCAAGTAATGGGTCGGCGTGCGCGCGCTCGTACAACTACACGCGCGGCCGGTATTTCACGTCGCGGGTGCCGCGCGCGGCGGTCGTCGACTGCGGTTCGCTTCGCGATGAGGCATGGGTCAATTTGTAACGCGCGTGGCAGCACACACGGCACGAAAAAACAAAAGGGACACGCGGCGACACGGAAGAGAAACACAACCGCGGCGGCGGAGAAATGAAAGCCGCTCTCGCCGTGGATCCGCGGATCCACGACGCGGCTTCCGTCAGAGATTCTCGAGCGGATTTTCAGCGCGTAACACATACACACACACACACTGCAAGTGTGACGGATAAATTCGGGAACAGGACGGACGTACGAAGAGTGGCGCGATATCGATTTATCTGCGTCATATCGGCGGCGCGGAAGAAAGCGGCATTGCGACGCGCTTCAGCAGATAGAAAAATCCTTAAATATTCAAGCGATATCGAGACGATGTGTACATGCCGAGAGGAGGTCTGTCAGAATCCGCGCCCCGCGCTTGATGTAGTATGACTTATGGAGATGAAAATCGCACATAAACTGGTAGTGACGTTGCGCAAATTATATTTCGTCGGGAAACAGATTTGACTTGTCACGTCGGAGTTACTGCGGGGGTATTTTTCAGTTGATGCCTCCGCGAGAGAGTGTGATAATTCGAGAAAATTATCGCACCGCGGCAGGAAATAGCGCGCAAAATACCAGTGTAGTTTGTGCCAAGTTTTTCAACGCGTTACAATTATTATCTAATTATATTTGAAAAATATATGTGCGCGCCCGGATATATACATATTTGCATGCTGATGCGCAGGTTATTTGAAATAACGCACTAAATATACGGCTCGGCAAAAATTACTCATTGGAACGTATAGTTAGACGCTTATCGAGCGCTTCTATCGGGCAGAAGAAAGAAAAAAAAACTTCTTGAAGAATCGCGGAAGATGCTATGTGTAGCAGCACACTACGTTTAACGAGCGTAAAGCAGGGCGCGCGCTTAAATCTTTCCCGAGCATGAGAGAGAATTTCCGGTATTCGGCGAAAGTTAATAACGCTTCAACCGCCAGCTTCGCGCAGATTCGTCTGAAGAGATTTCAGTTAAAGCAGTGAGCTTCGTCTTTTTAGCGCGACGATCTCTCCTCGGGGAAGAAAAAAAAAGGAATGTTGCGCATAAATGCTCGCAAGGCGGATCGAATAAATCTGACAATTTTTTTTTTCAACAAAATAAATTGAACCCCGAATCGGTGTTGACATTTTTCGGAAGACAGATTTTGTTAAAACTTCGAAATTAATTACGAGAGAAAATCTTCTTCGCGCTGTCTTGATTCTAATACTATTCGCGCAAAAATCGAATTTCCATTAATATATTTTCGTTATCGGAGTCCGATCCTATCCGCGCGGTAATCAATCTCAAAATGGCGCGACCCGAGGCTCTGGCGCGCACAGCCTTAAATCTTACAGCAGACAAAGATTTTCCTATATTTGGACCGTGAAAATCAATTTCGGTGGGGAGCGCGCACACAAACATTTTTACTGCCCTGACGGGACGTCCAATTTCTGTCTGCGGCCTGTCCTGAGAATTTTTCCGCGCATATAAATGCGGGTCCCTCCGCTTGACGCGGTGACGCAGATTTTACGAACATCGATCGCCGTGGGATCGTTCGCCGGAATCGTATCGGAGCGTATCGTAAAGCTCTCGTGACCCTTATTCGCTTTTACCTCGATGAAAATCCACCCCCTCCGCGCTCGACGAGTCGTCTGATATATACAGGCACTCGAGAAGACGGCGATGAGAGCACGGGATGTGGTACGAATGAAGAAGACGGCGGAAGGGGAAGAAGGAAGGGAACGAGGGAAAAGTTCTCGGGAAAAGAGTCTCCGATATTATCTCCGGCTTGGTCCGGGTTTATAGGTTCACGTCGATAGGACACGTCGACGATGGCGAATCTACACGCGACTCCATCGCTCGCGCGTAAGATGTCTCTCGAGACCGCAGGTATCTCGTCAAACCGTCTCCTCAAACGAACTGCTGGAAATCACCACCGTTCGCATTCAAGCGGGAAGGATGGGATGCTGTTGCCCGCGACGAAACAACGCTGACAACATTGTTTGTCGCACCGTTTACGGTAACCGAATTTCAAACTACACGGTCTTTCATCGCGACCCTGATTCCCCACGAGATATTCTAGAGCGTGTATCCTACCGTTTTCTTGGGAAATGTGTTGCAACATTACTTATTCATTTAAACTGAAAAGTGTTAGGTAAAGATTCACCGTTACGCGTTCTGCTTGCTTATTTTCTCATGTTTCCTCAATTAATAAAATTTATCTTCTATCGCTCGCGCGCATTAATAGGATGTTTTTTCTATATGCGCGCGAGAAGAGACGTAAACGTTATATTTCCCCACGTTGCGAACCACGTTCGGGACAACAATGTTGCACTTACACGCGTTCCCGTAATATCTGTCACTAATGAAGAAGTTAACAAGATTGTCACAATCGTGAACGTAGGTAGGTAAGTATCGAGCAGGAAACGACTCGAAAGAGCGTCTCTCTGTTATACGGCTAACTAGTTTCTACTCTCTCGAAGAGCGCAACTTGTAATTCAAAGATTCTACTGCGCGCGCGGCTATTTCCGCGCACAGTTGTTTGGAAGCGGCTCGTAAAACACGGCGAGCTACGGTAAACACGTCGGAGTGTGTCCGCCGTTCGTACAACGACCGTCTCTTAACAAACACCGTATTAACCGGCTCATTGCATCCAGGCGTATACTCTCTCTCGACCGCGCCGCCGCCGCGGGCCTGGGAGCTGCACTTAAAAGACTTTTCGCGGAAGGATATGCCGTCAACGGCGAAGCTGCTGCAACCGACAGCTCGTTTAAGACAATCGGTTTTCATGACGCACTTAAAAGGTCGCGCGGTGTGCTTTACGCGATGCGTGAAGGTTAGCGAGGCTTGATGGCGGAGCAACGCGCCGAGAGGAAACGTCTGGCGGAAAACATAAAGAACGCTGTTGTTTACGACTGTGGACACAATGTCTGGATGTTTGTCCAACTTCTCCGGGAGAGAAATGCGAGAAGAAGCGTCAAAATTAGTCGTTATTAATATCCAAAGAAAAGCGAGTTGTGATGTGTAATAATAATATGTGCACTTCCGCTTGTTGCATAAATGTCTAGGAAAAAAAAAAAACATCTCCAGGAAAAAGAAGAATGATATACGAGAATGCTGGTGGGTTTGTTGGAACCCCCGGGGTGCGTGTGTGCGCGCAGTTTACGATTTTGCCAGAACCGTGTATGGTTCTTGGATTAAGGCGAGAGATCGTCGCGTGTAATTTATATCCCAACGTAAATCCGAATTTACACGCCGCGAGCGCGGAAGAAATAATTTCACACTCGACGAAATTAACGCTACTTCTCTCGGTTCTTAATTAGGTTATATACAAGACGAGATGATCAGTAATTATGAACATCTCGAACTTCGAAGCGAATCCGAATAGCGCGTTACAGCGCACTGTAACATAACATGTTAAATTTATTTTTAACACTTTCTAATCAAAAGGGAACAAAAAGAAGGTCGATATATCGATATTATGATGTTTGCATAGACAAATCTTATTCTTGCTCAAAAAACGCTACTTAGTATGGTAGTACTAGTGCAACAAAAATATTTGACGCGATCTACGTTAAATTTTTAATATTCCACAAAAAATTTATTTAGTTTGTTAAAGATTTAACAAATAGCATTTAAATTGGCAAATTTTGCAGCACGCGCACGCACGTCGCAGATATAATCAAATTCCTCACGTCTTTCATCATACCGTGTTCGCGACTTCCCCGGAAGACGTTCGTAGCCTCTGTTCCTGTATATTTCGACTTTCGCAAAACCTAGCCAGCCGCGTGATTTACGATATATCCGCACATCTTCACGCATTAAAGTTCAGACCGCGCACTCGCGGCTGCTGCTGCTGCTGCTGCTAAGCGGCCTAATGCGCGACCTTAACAGAGTCCGCCGGCAACTTTCTCACTTCATTACGGATTAGCTCTTTAGGCAGTTGCCGGAGGCGCGGATAATCGCGCGCGACCTGCGCGTAAAAACCGCCGAGCACATTACCGTCCCGTATATAACGTTTTATTACGTATTTCCCGACTCGGGAGGAGCAATTTATGTTTACAAATGATAAAGTCCATTTGCGTAAATAGCACCGGGACGCCGAGATTTAATGTAACGCGCCCCGGCCTCCCCCATAAATCCCCCGCGCGCGATTTAAAACTAACCGTCGTTCTTTTTTTTTTTCGCAATTGCGTTTGCGGTATATTTAACGCAAATTCTGACCCTCCGGCGGAATATTATATACGATTCGGAAAAACGAAATGTGCGCGCGCGAGATCAGCAATACGAAATTTTATCTATCAGGCAGAAATATATTTTTTTTTAACGCGCGAAATTTTAGCAATCGAGTCGACGATATTCGATAAAAGCTCGCGACTTTTGTTTTTACGCGTCAATATAATTCTCGATTGACCTACATGTTTCACGAATATCGGAGCGCGAGAGTTACACCGACCGTCGTAAAAAAAAAGTGCCGACGCGCGACACCCTCGACCCTGAACGATTTTAACGGGTCGGACACTGCTATCGCGCGCGAGCCGGCGAAAAACCGCCTGACGAGTAACGACGCTCGGAAGCGGATGACGAAACGCTTCCAGCGCGCGGGTTCGCGCGGATCAGCATCGCGAGGGTCGTTGCCGTCATAGATCATCATGCCCGGAACGGAAGAGGACGGGGAGGAGGACACACGCGCGGTTGGATTCGGAAAAACCGCCGGGCCAGACGATGTCGGTCGGCAAAAAGAGACACGCCGAGCGGCTTGCGCGGCCGCGCGCGAAAATTATGTGGCCGGCTGATATATTTGCCATTCGCCTTGAATTAATGTATCGCCGATATTACGGCGATGCATCAAAAACCGACCGGCGCAACGCCTAAAAATTGCCCGTTGTGATGTATTGGAGTATCTCGCGAATACCACCCCAGTGCACGATGAAATGTGTCGTGCCCGGTGGCGGTACACACGCGGCTGTAACATGTACATCTTCTTTTTTCCCCCTCGGTGACTTCTGCCGACAGACGCTCGGACCGTGTCTATGCCGATATTGCCTGTACGGTTGCCCCGACGCGCAATCCTAGCAGCGATGAAATTTCAGTCGTTCGATCGTGTCAGCTGTTGTCGCAAAAACAAAAACCTGACGCGAAATCCGACAAATCCGACAGATGAAATTAAGATAAAACATACGCGAGAGGAGAAACGTACGTTGCGCGTTTCGATCGAATTCGACTCGAGTTGTGAAATCGAGTTGGCGAACGATTTGCGTAGACGCCGTGACTATATTTAGGATCGCAAAATGGTATTGCTCGACAGATGCGCAGGCTCCGATACATCTCGCGCGGTTAAACGCGGGCGAGGCACGCGTACCGAATTGATAAATGCGATAATAGACTTCTTTAGGAATATCCTGAGTTATTTACGTCGGATTTATCTTTATCTACTGCGAGCCGGCGTGCGTGTTGCCTCGGCACGGGCATTAGAAATTAATAATCTGACCTGTACGCGAGAGAGCGTATACGCGTCTCTCCGCTTTGCCGCGAGGGATATATACGTATATACGACGATATGGCGTGCGCAACTGGATTTGCGTGATATATTTTATACGAGGCGCGCAATGACTTCTGGATGTTATCCCATTAACGTCGAGAGAAGATCGCGCATCGACCGCGCGCGAAACTCTTCAGCTTAAGTGAAGAAAGTGGCCGTTGCAAAACAAAACACGGTGCTAGTTTGGTCGTTTGTGAAATCGAATCTCGCGACGAAATAAATTGCGTGCGAAGTGTCCAAATCGACGCGTGTTTAAAAATCCCCTGCATAATATATACACATAAATATATTCTCAAAGACTTGAGACGCAAGCTATACTACGTCACAACATATGATATATACATGGGAAAAAAGATGAGTAGCAAGAAGATTGAGGCTACCATGTGATCAGCAAGAAAGTTTGCTGAGTTTATAGAGTTTTTTTATTTTGCCAACAAAAAAACAGCCAATTTTTCTTGCTGGCCATGTAATGGCAAAACTTTTCTTTTGCGTATATCTGCTCCGTTGTTTCGCTGTTTGAGTCATCGTTCTAGTATTTTAAATACATTATTTTTAGAGCTAAGCTTACGTACGTAATTGTGTACTCAATAAAATTATATTTATTATTATTATGCTGGTATTCTGGTCCAAGAGCAATTTATTCGAACGCTCCGGCTGCGAAAGGTGAGAAACGCGAGGTAATATTTTCTCTTTATGCGACACACACATACACAGCACCATGGCCAGTTGCCATGGTTCCCGTGCAATTAAAGAAATGGTCCCACGGAATCGGACGGATATATATATTCTCTCGCGAGAAGCTTCGGTTAGGTAAGAAGCCGTCCTCCGCTTCCTCCTCCCTTCTTCCTCTCGTCTTTCCGCGAGACTAATTCTTTTACGCTTTATTTTGCAGCGTTGCATATTTATGAGCTTTACAAGTAGCTAAACGAAAGACGCCTTTGGTATCCGAGCGTCTTAAGCCAATAGTACGATTAGGAGTATCCGGTTTTCCCGGCTCTCGACGCCAGCGAGAGAAGTGTTTTATTATCAACGTTCCAACCATTGATATCTCTCGCTTCTTTCGATAGTTAAATTGTTTTTTTAATTGTAATTTAAATCACAATATTTCTTGGCACACGGAGGATCTATCCTCTCTTATCTCCTCGAGCTTAATTCTCTTTATCTGCGTTTGCTTGCGATAAAAAAATAAAATAAAATAAAAACAGAAAGGGGAGAAACGAAGGAAAACCGTGGAAAAGCAAAACTAATTCCATTATACGTTTAATACGTTATATATATAAAAAAAAGAAAAAAAAACAGCGTTATTTTTATCCTGGCTTTATTCAGTCGTTTAATTAATTTCGTTTTCTCTTAGAGAAATTATAGAAACATTTCACTGTATCCGACACATGTATTCGCGTGCATTATTATACTTATACGCGTTAGCCAGCTACGTTCGTAACCGGCCATAGTCCAGCCAGCGCACACGTGCATCGCGCGCTATAACGGACATATGTGTGCCGGGTGTTGAGCGAGCTTTCATTAAAACTTTACGACGTTCGCGCCGTGCAAAAAAAGCGCCTTTTGCATCGTCATTTGCCTATAAATAAATGTACTCACCGCCGCCGCCGCCGCCGTTTGCGCGACCGCGACGAATTTATCTTTGTTCAGCGGTCGTAAGTTTCGCCGGACCCGATTAATTAAAATGCAACTAGCCGCGCGCCGCAATAAATCATATTCTCCGGGAAGACGACGAATGACGTTCGTTTGTCGTCGTTGTTCGTTAGTTCGCATCACCGAGTTCATAACGCGCAATCATTTGTCCGAAAGAAAATCCAATAACTCGACCGTAAATACCATTCTTCTGTATCCTATTTCGCTTCGTAGACGAGAGAGAGATCGGATGTACATACAGAGGGACCGGCAACGGGAAGAGACCAAAAAAAAAAACTCGAAAAGCCGCCGACTCGGCAATTCCGCGCCGTGTGTGCTCAACGTTACCGCACTCTCGTATCGAATTATAGCCGCGCATCAACGACGGATCAAGCACGGGACACATTCAATATGCGCCTCGCTCGCCATTTGCGTCGTCATCGAACGGCCGCTGTATCGGTCCACTGTATCGGAGTGAGAACGAAGAGAGGGAGAGAGAGAGAGAGAGAACGAGCGCACACGGAGGAGCGATAACGGGAGGAAGGCGAGGGGCGAGGGTGAAAAGCGATGGTCAGTAGAGCTTGGGGAATAATCAGCGAGGCCAAGCGCATCCGATGTTCCATGGAATTGACCCCTTCCTGACCGGCCGAAAATGCAAACAATGATGAAATCTCCGCGAGGGCCGATCGATTATATGCTCCCGACAACGTTTTGCGCAACGTTAATGCGGCGATGCTTGACGTGGCCTGATATTCGTCGGTAACCATTGTGTCCGAACCGCCGGATTACAGCTGTTTCGCCGGGCGAACCGATTTTCCCACGGCGCGACGACGACGGGGCGAACGGACGCGGGTATACGCGTGTATATGCGCGTGTTAAAATTGATAAAATATATTCGACGTGTGCATACAAGAAAAAGAGACAAAAAGAAAGGACGAGAGAAGACGTTATTCGCCACAATGATTTACTTATGTCGCATATCATCGAGCGGGGGCGTCGGAAAAAGAGAAACGCGAGCGAAACACACACTTACGGTCATATATGGAATTACGAGAGGATAATAGAACGCGCGAGTACGCGGCACCCGCGTGATTATCTGAACTCCCATAATGCGATTAAAAGTGTAATTAATGAAACGGAAACAGGCTTTTGCGCAAAAAAACAAAAAAAAAAAAAAAAAACACGTGCTTTCGATGCGGCGCGAATGCAAATGCCGCCCGCTGCGCAGATATACATTCATTAACCGGGGGAAGTCATTTGATAAGCTATTAAGCGGGAGAAACACGTATAACGGGAGCAAAACGTACAATATGTAATAATGTCGTAACAAATACGCGCGCTGTGTACAACTCGTTCCGCGGAACTTCTCCGTTAACGTGTGCGTGTATGTGTGCGCGCGCGCGTTTTGTGCGCAATGTACGCAAATTGTGTGCGTTAATAATTAAATGTCGAAAACCAGCTCAAATAACGTTATATATTTGCAAAATGCTCTTCCTTTCGCGCGCGCGCATGCAATGCGAATCGTATCAGCGTTAATCACATGGAGATTCTTAACTGCGTGCAATATTCAAATACAAATTAATAAATGCGAAAGTATTTAATTATCGCAACAATGTTTAAAATCTGTAAACTTGTTATTATCTCATTGTTTTGTTAAATGTTATCGCACTCTTATGCATTTGTAATTAATTAATTTTAATTTGTGGGAAAATCACAATCAACGTTATAAAAACACAATCCCTATAATATACGTTATAACCCACATAAATATTATAATACACAAAATAAACTGCTTCTTCATTGAAAACAAAATATGAGAATATCTCTTTTTATTAAAAACGTTTGCTCTCCCGTTCGCGTTATTAGTTTTTCAGAGAGCGTAATGATTTACCACGCGGTTTAAAAAAAAATCAGAGATCGAAAAAATAGGATTAAATTTTCGGGATATGTATTTTCTGATTAAAAAAAAAAAAAACAATAATACACACGAGATGATGAACGCAATTACAGAGGGGCAATTAATACGTTTACACGGAGGAACAATGTTGTTCAATTTTTCTCGGTTCGGAGTTGGAGCACGCGTCTGTATCAATATTCATCGTGAATTATATAACACGGGAGCTATTCACATGGACCGGGAACGGTATCTCCCGCGTAATGGTAGAAAGTACCAAAGAGAGAGAGAGAGAGAGAGAGAACGAAAAGGAGTGAGTACGCGGCCTAATTCGTATTCACGCGACGTAAACCGATCTCTTTAATCGGTACTCCGGCCAGAATTTAGGATTTCTCAAACTGCCTTTTCCGGTCTCGGGTAGTTTCCGTTGTCGGGGTGGCATCTTAACGATCTCCAAAACCGTGTCTCGCCCTCCGTGTCGCGCGATCGCCAAATATCCCTCCCGATTTCTTTGAGCGAAGTTGAGATTCTCACCGTTTAAGAACCGGGAAGCGAGCGATCGAGGGAAGGAATTAGAGCCCGAGGAATAACGGGGCGAATTTTCTCATTAGCGAATGTCGATACCATCTAACGGGAAAAGACGGGCGGGAGGGAAGGAGAAGAAGGGGAGAGAATTCGCGCGCGGAAGAGGACAAACGAGAAGAAGAGCGAGAGGAGATGAAGCGCAGCGGGCAACCTTGAGCCGGGCGCATGCCAGGGCGCGGCAGAAACTCAGCGAAACGAAGTTGCAGCGAGGAATTCGCGAGAGAAAGAGAGAGCGTTCCGTAGTTTATTCTCGTACTTTAATTATACCTAGTTATCCCGGCGATTTACATAATGTACCTCGCCCATCTCGCGCGCGCGCGCATCGACTCCGCAGGCGAGGATTTCCAATCGGTATCCCAACTCCCTCGCGGATACCTAATCGAGAGAGGATAGCGCACAAAGAGGGTGAGGGAGAGGATTCGCGCGCGCGAGAGAGAGAGAGAGAGAAGTCGGGAGTAACTCCAAGGCTATTAATTCCTTTAGGCTCCGGATCGTTATAACCCATTGTTCCCTACGGTACTCGCGGTACCGGGTCTCGTACCAGTGATATGCAGATCGCAGAGGCACGCGCGCGCGGATTCGCGTTCTCGGTGACAAAGATTCCCACGGGAGAATATTCGTGGATCTGAAAGGTAGACAATGTGGCAGACACTGGCAATTAAGTCACCGAGTGTATTTATCATGTAAGCGCGTATATACGTGACGCACATATTGCGCGATTAGCGCGCGAAAATTTCCCACATGCGCGATTTTACAAGCAGATTCTTTTTCACGTAAACAAAAAATGTATGAAAATACTTTTATATCTTCTCAGCGGTTGAGCACAAGCAGATCATATGTTATCCACGTAAAAAATAAAAATAACTATTTTATGCTTGTTTTCAAAACTCCATATAGATATTTATGTGAACAAATTTTAATTAATTAAGAGCCACAAATATTTCATTGTTTTGCAATACGTTGCTTTGATGAACACGCGACCGGTAATCCAATTAGTTAGTTGCCCGCGTGAATTAATATATGTTATTCCATGTAAACCGTGAATGTTATTGTTGCGGGGTGTAACGTAATTGTAACGATAGTGAGACAGTAATTGCCAGTTTCGGTTGCCTAATATAGAGTTCATTCTCCGTCTACCTCGCAGCATTATTAATGAAAGCGAATATCCTATCACGTAGCACATATGTGGTAGATATGTGGCGTCGTGTAGGCACATCGAATGGATACATAGATCAAAATAGATACTGTGTACATCACGCGTCCTATTATATGTCACGTGAGCCCCTGCGCGCCGTCAATGGCATTGAGGCGCGTCTTACTGTGCACCGGGCTGATGACGGAAGGCAACTATCAGTACTTTAATGCAGTTTCACACAGGCGTCTACCACCGCGTCTATAAATCAGCCCATGCTACGTGACTATATCGTTAACTTTACGAGCGAACATAACGTAGGTACAGAGTGTTTCGTAAATATATGATTGTTGCACATAATCTCGGAGGTAAAAAGAGAAATGGGTAACGTTTTATAAAGACTCATTTGACCGCGTAACAGCCCCGGCGAAGACAAATTGTTCTTCCATCGTGATAGAAAAATTTTTGCGGAAATTCCGACGACGCTATACTCTTCGTTTTTTTTTGTTCATCGGTGTTTTTCATTTTTGTTTTATTTTTTTTTGTTTTTTTCAATTACTTGCACAACCCGAATATTTTTTTTCTTGTGCGCAATTAGAATTTTATTCCGTGTGTGATATTTTTTTTTGTTCTCACCTCCTCGACACAGATTACGCGCAACAACGCGAGCGCGGAAACAGCGCGCGGTAATGTATTAACGTACACGCGGTGTACTTTCGGTGTACGAAGTTGGGTCGTTCGTGGCGTTTTTGCTCGCGCGCAAAAACCGTGGCGAGATTACGGTTGTGCGCGGAGAATGCTTTTAACGATAAACTCCTCGCATTATGCATAAGTCTCCTTTGGCGCGCGCGCGTGGCTATTTCTATGAATTTCAAACGGCGTTTCTCTTTCTCTCTCTCTCGCATTTTACATACGCGTCCAAATGAATTTACACTCGCCCGCAGAATCGAAGATAAGCGACACACGCACGTGCACCAACACGATTTTGAAGATACGAGGAGGGGGAGGATTTCACATTCGCGGCAGTCGCACGAGATATATCCCACGGAGGCCCAAGAGGAAAAACGTGACTCGGACGGATCATAACTCGAAAGTAGCCGCGCTCGAGCACAACCGCCAACGGGCGGGTTAACGAGGCCGCCATGCGAGGGTTAATGGGTTAACAGGACAGGCGAAGAGGCTTGTGTGCGAGTCGTGGCCATGTCGTTCCTAATTCACTACGCGTGGGAGCCGGGGCTTTGAGGGTACTGTACAAGGCGCTCGGGTCTTGATAAAGTGGCCTTTCTTCCCCGACAACATCGCGATTAAACAAACGCGAATGTTAAGACCTACTCGTCGCGCATACGCAAATCGCTCGCTTGCCTTGTCACGCGCGTATCTCTGCACGCGTGGGTGCGTCGTCGCCACGCTAACTAATGCCGGTCTTTATCGGGATTGAGATTTCGCGTGGCCGAGAGACCTGCAGAGATCACGTTCGTCTCTTTCGCCGACGTAGAAGAAGGAATTGAAATGATAACAACTGTTATAAAAATAACAATAATTGTTACACGTGAAAATGTAGTCTGTAACAAACACCACGAGCGTAAAAAAGACTGAAAATTTGTGAATGTCTCCAGATTTTACAAGCGTTTCGTTTGTCTCTCGAATTCCCAACGGGGAGGCGAACAAAAATTCTGCTTTATCACGACACGAGAGACGCAAAAATAGGGAATTTTTCACGAGACGCGCCCTTGAGAACTAGTCCGGACGAGTGCGTGCATTCATTTCTTCGCACGTGTACATCTTCGCACTTGTTACGCGCGCGTGTATTCGTGCGTTGGTGAAAGCGCGAAGGACCTTGTCCTTGCATAAGGTAAGCGCAAAAGGTGGAAAATTGCGAACGGCACAGGGAGAGGAGAGAAAAGGTTTGAGTGTGTGTGTGTGTACGTGTGTGTGAATAGAGGATCGTGAAAGAGACGTACAGATAAATGGCAAAAGTAAACGAGAGACAGTCCACAGATACAAAACGAGGCACGTCGTGAGTAGCGAGTCTCCTCAAATTGAGTCTCGAGACTCTCTCGACAGTTCTGAGGAAGGTGACACAACTGACACCTCGTAATACCGAGACTTGAACCGCTGCCAATTTGCATAAGAACTGCACGTCCTCCCGCGTATCAAGAGCAAGCTCAGCAAAACCTAGCTCCTCAGTGTCTTTGCCGCCGCAGCTTTGGTATCCGTTCGACAGTCAATACGACGTGACAAAACACGCCGCTACGTGCACGCTCTCTCGGTCGGACGCGCGATTTTATATATTATACGAAGAACAAACTAATGGAATATGACGAACGTGTCAAGCTTGCAAAGGATTCGGACGTTTCTCGATGTTAAAACGAATCTCTAAAACGAATATATATTCTTCCAGACCTATCGAAGATTGAGACGCGCACGTGGGAGATTTCGCAGTGCGCAAAGAAGAATATATTCGTAAAAATAACGTTTCCCTCGATACGTTGTAATAGAAATGTACAAGCTGTTTTCTTTCGATAGAAGAAGAAGAGAATTTAAAATACGCGGAATATAGTGATATCGTTAAAATGGTCAGTTTATCGTGAGAAATTTAGTCATTACCTCAATTTCTCGGAAGATCGCTAAAAACGCTAAAAGTAATTTCCGAGGTCATCGATGACGATCTCTTTCTCTCTCTCTCTCTTATACGATACTCTGTTGCATCGTTCGGCCGGACTGATGTCCAATGACGGCTCTGC
>QVNV01013621.1:0-58781 GCA_014825455.1 Pseudomyrmex pallidus
CAAAACATAGCACGGAATAGAACCATGTCCACAAAAGCTATCGTAAAAACTCTTATGGCCGTGGCCGCTCTCAGCCTTCTCTCTGGTCTATGATTGGAAATCGCAAAATCGAACAGTATTTTTTGCGTGCGCGAGTTGGTCACACTGACGGAAGTAGCGATCCTGGCGGAAACGGATGTCATCGCCTGAGAGAGAGTAATGGCGTCCGCGGCAAGCACACGACGGTCTCGCGGTTTGTCGAATCCTGAACTGATCACGGGCTTCAAAAGGGCTTGGCTGCGGTGTTTCTGTTTTTGCTAGAAAACGTTATCTCAATTCTTAATTATCAAATTGAACGCGTCGAGCACGATCGCAGTACGACAAAAGAGCGTTCGAAGAACACACGAGGATTCAACCGATGGTGTTTGCGGCCGAACTGGTGGTTGTGTACGCTTTCCGATCCGCATTGCGAGCAGAGAGAACTTTGCTTCTGAAAAAGTCTGATCGTCGTGACGGATTGCGACCATAGGTCTTCGCTCGTTTAGCATGAACTGAAAACCCTCAATTGTACGCGCGTGTTCGTCGTATTGTCGTACGTATAATTTTTCGTTTCGCTTGTTTTACGAATAGTTGTGACGTGTACGCGTGCTCTGACTTTCTTTCGCTCTACTCTCTCTGTAAGTTTTCGACTTACTTGTATTTGGAAAAAATAGCAATATATAAGAGAAAAAAGAGGAGAGAGGATGAGAGAGAAAGAAAAAAATAGTACACGTACTTCAAAACAGCAATTAATAATTCAACAAATCAGAGCAACCTTAATAAACGATTAAAAAAAGATTGCATGTAGATGCAAATGGCATGTAGATAAATCCAGTGCTTGTTTACACTTAGTATGTATAAAAAATAAATAAATTCAATCAAATATTAAGTAGCTTTAACTAAAATTGTACATGAAATATGTACTTGTATGTACATATATAAATTTTGCTTTTAGGTAATAATTGCTCTGCTTGTTAAATATTTCAGAACATTTATATATAATAATAAAAAAATTAGTATCTTGTAAGTTAACATTTTTAAAAGTCTAATAAATATTTTTTGTTTTTACTTTACAGGATTCTTTGTCAAAATGGATTTGTCAGTACAAAATTATGATGGTACTGACTGACAAGAAGCATGTTTGACCTTTATTTTATCTGTTATTAAAGAGATGAAATCTAATTAAAATTATTTACACAATGGCTGCAAATACTCAATTTGCTCATCCACCACCGACTGTTAGCTTGCCTAACATGTCTGTCCCGCCACCTCCAACTCCAAACTTATCGGCACCACCTCCAAATTTAACTACCATAAACACATCTGGGAATTATCAGCATCGATATCCTAATCACAGAGAGAGCAATCGTGGTTTCTTCAAACCATTCAGACCTTACCACGCTCCAAAGATTGTAGTGGGACAAGAACCTATGATGCAAGATGAGTTTGACGGAAAGAGACTTAGAAAATCTGTTATGCGGAAAACTGTCGATTACAATTCCGCCATTATTAAAAGCTTAGAAGTAAATAGTTTTTAATCTTTTTTGCAATTGTTTTGAAGTAATTTTCTGAGACTGTGTGTCTAAACTCTCGAATCTTTACAGAATCGAGTATGGCAACGAGATTACAGGGATCGAAAGGCGCTACAACCAGATGTAATGTACTATCCCGATTTATTACCTCCACCAAGTTACATTGACAATCCCATAAATGCGGTCACTACAAGATTTGTGAAAACAGCTACGAATAAAATGCGTTGCCCCATTTTTTGTATGGCCTGGACACCGGAAGGAAGACGGCTTGTCACAGGCGCTTCAAGTGGGGAATTTACTTTGTGGAATGGCCTAACTTTCAATTTCGAAACCATTCTCCAGGTATTTTGTGTGTGTGTGTGTGTGTGTGTGTGTGTGTGTGTGTGTGTGTGTGTGTGTGTGTGTGTGTGTGTGTGTGTGTGATCATAGTCAAATGTATTTCAGAAACCAGGACTTTGTCTTGAATGCAACAAATTATATAAAAATTATATATAAAAATATTGTAGAGCACAATTGTTTATTTGGTCGTGCTGTAATCATTTCTATGACTTTCAGTGAAAATAAGGGGGGTTTTGTTTCGAATTTTGATGGGAGAAATTTAATTCCTCTGTTTAGGCGCACGACAGCCCGGTAAGGACAATGGTTTGGTCGCACAACGAGAGCTGGATGGTAACGGGGGACCATGCGGGATACGTGAAATATTGGCAGAGCAATATGAACAACGTCAAGATGTTTCAAGCGCACAAAGAAGCGATTAGAGGACTCAGGTATACCATCTACCACACTAGTCCTTACATCTCTTGCGCCACTGTTGCCGATGATCCGTCAATCCTTGCTGTAGTTAGGACATTGGACATGATTCTCATTCTCTTCCTTTTCTGGTTTTGTGCCGTCTTAGGCAGAACAATACTGATTCTTGTACACAGATGATTTTTTGACAGAGTTTTAAAAGTAAAAAAACATTGGAAAATAAAATTATACGAAATCATGGAATGAACCATGCTCGTAAGAAAAGTGCTCAGTCTCGCCGAGTGTCCCGGTTAGATTTGTACAAAGATCGTTTCGACATCATCTTATTTTTTGCCAAAGTAGGGAATTTTCAGAGAGAAATAACAAAAAAGTCTGAAGAGTCAAATTCTAATCTTTTCGCGAGTCAAAAATTTTTTTTTTTTTTTGTTTAATCGTGAGAATTATATTTCGAAAATTATACTGTAGCGCTGAGAAACGTTTGCAAAAAATAAATAATCTCTAACGAGTTTTTCTTTCTGCAAAAAAAATATCGCGTTTTCGCCGCGTGTAAAGTTGGTACACAAGGACAACGTAAAAAACTCTTTGCTTGCGTGTTACATGTGCGCGTGTCAATAAGATTCACGACTTGTATGGAGTCTTGGGGACCTAACTTCTGAAATTTCTCACTCTGTCCGTATATAATATCGATATATAATATGCTCATCATACATATTGAAGTGGCACTTAAGTTATTTATAATGCTCTTAGGTCCTTATGGCTCTTGTTTTAAGCGGTTTACTGTGGCTAGATTATTTATTCGGCAAAGATGTATATTTTTAAGAGTATAACAAATAAAAGACAAATATATACGACTCCACCTATATATATATACATATACATATATATAGTTTCGAGATTCCCATACATATATATTGATAAATAAAAGATAAAAATATCCTGTGTCCTTCTTTATATATCGTTTAAGTTTCAATAAAGCTGAATAAAGATATTACATTATTATTGCATGGCTATGAGAACAAAGTATTTTATTTTTTGGTTTTGTGTCACTTGTGCCTTTTCGCAGAGAGAAAGAAAGAGAGAGAGTGAACGAGCGAGCGAGCGGGAGAGAGAGAGAGAGAGAAAGAGGGAGAGATAGTGTATAACAAAGACAAATATAAGAATAGAATTTATGTACACTTCGGACATTTTTTGTGCAATAAATGGTAAATTTTAAAACAAATTGCTTTTGATACATCACTCGGTGGTCATGTGGCATCAAAGAAAAAAGTTTGGTTTCACAAAGCTGAAACTGAGATTTCACATTTGCCCTGTACAAGTACAAATGATGGGCTTTCAATTTGAGTGCCAGATATGACCGTCGCGGATGGTTTTTTGTTTATTTACAAATAATAATAATACATTGCACATACAAAGGTTCCTTTTTATTATTGATCTCTGTCTATTCCTCGATGGCGCATAGTACGTGACATTCGGCTAATATAAATTTATAGTTTGCTCGGATTTAATGCGAGAGAACGGTCCATTTTAATGCGTGTGCACATTTTGCTCGTGCACACTTGCTCGCATTTTTTTTCCTGTCTGCTTTTTCGCGTATAATTTTTATATTACTTTCGACAAACGA
Source organism: Pseudomyrmex pallidus (assembly GCA_014825455.1). Taxonomy (NCBI): domain Eukaryota; kingdom Metazoa; phylum Arthropoda; class Insecta; order Hymenoptera; family Formicidae; genus Pseudomyrmex; species Pseudomyrmex pallidus. The sequence continues at coordinate 3,922 of QVNV01013621.1, forward strand.
CAAACAGAAAAAGTTTACCGTAACGAAAGTTTACGGTTTTTAGATATAATTTTTACGCGGAATATTGATACTTTTTCTTACGAGTTATTTGTATCACACATTTAAAATCGGCACGCGAGAGAAATTAAAAATAAAAATCTTCTTAGATAAGCATGAGTAATTAAAAATAATTTAAACGCAAAAAAAAAAATAACATTGATTTAATAGGAGTTTTCATTTTATTTTCTTGTATATATCTCTCTCGATGTTGCATGCGCTGATAATGACAAATCAGTAAATGAATGTACATGTATTGATCATTGAGAAATCAGTGCTCAAGTTATGCTTCAACAACATCTACAAAATATATTTTTTTATCTCGACCTTTTTTACGAAAACTCCTGGAGAGATTTTACTGTACAAAACTAAAACTTCTGTAAAATAAAAACTTCAATACTTCATATAGAAGACGAGCAAATTGTATCCCAGTTTTCTCAGAATATAAAGTTATTTCATTTACGCTCTTGTACGTCGTACGAGCTTGAACTGATTCTGACAACTTTCTCACAAGTTGGTTAAAATAAAGATGATAAGTTTTTTTATTTTGTTTAATTGGTGTGTGGGTAAAATTAAGATTGACTGACGTTTTATTATGGATATCGGCAAATAAAAGACAACACAATTCTTATCACGTGCAAATTGTTCAAATGTAACTTTTTTTCTTTGGGCGAGTAGTTTCAGCCCAACGGATCACAAATTGGCGACCTGCAGCGACGACGGAACCGTTCGAATTTGGGACTTTCTTCGTTGTCACGAGGAGCGAATTCTTAGGGGTAATAATCTTTTATTTTCTATTTGAAAATTTTCAAAAGATATTATCTCTTTTAGTTGTTACACTCTTCTTTGTTTGCTTTTTATTATTTAAACATAATCTAGTTGTGTATATCTTATATTTTTTAGAGCTCTATCTCTTCATGTAATTTACATAACATATATTTTTCATATGTATTTACATAACATATATTTTTCATATATATTTTTCATATGTATTGTTTTCTACAAAAAAACGTTGTGTTTGTATGTTTTAATTAATTTTATATCTTTTATATGTATTTGTATTGTATTACGTAAATTCCATGACAAAATATAACGTTCTTTTTGTGTAGGTCACGGTGCGGATGTGAAGTGTGTGCACTGGCATCCTCAAAAAAGTCTAGTCATTTCTGGCAGTAAAGACAATCAACAACCGGTTAAGTTGTGGGATCCGAAGACTGGTCAATCGTTAGCGACTCTTCATGCACACAAATCGACCGTAATGGACGTCAAATGGAACGAGAACGGTAACTGGCTAGTGACCGCGTCAAGAGATCACTTGCTGAAGCTATTCGATCTAAGAAATCTGAGTCAGGAAGTTCAAACCTTCCGCGGTCATAAAAAGGAAGCGTCAAGCGTCGCTTGGCATCCAAGTCACGAAGGACTCTTCTGTAGCGGAGGTAGCGACGGTGCGATACTCTTCTGGCATGTGGGGTATGTATATGTTTCTTTGTCGAAGTTTTTATTGTTATTATTTTGAATATTAAAAAGATTATATAATATGTTTATTTTTGAATTGTTTTGTAGGGCGGATAAAGAAGTAGGAGCGATCGAGCAAGCACATGATAGTATAGTTTGGACCTTAGCTTGGCATCCACTGGGACATATCTTGTGCTCAGGTAGCAACGATCATACCTCTAAATTTTGGACGCGCAATAGACCAGGAGACTTAATGAGAGATAAATATAATCTTAATACGTTGCCAGCGGGTACGGCTGGTATTGATGACCACGAAGTCGGTAAGTCTATGTCTGTGTTTTTATAATAATTCTAATAATTCTAAAGAGATATCGTAAAATGTGCTTTATATATTTTCTCAGCTGACGAAGCGGCAGTGATACCCGGAATGGGACCGGATGACAGAATCAATACCGACAGTGAAAATACCGAGAACGACAAAAGCGGCGGGATTCCGGGGTTGGACTTGGATCATGCGGTGGATGAAGGCAAGAAGTTTGCCAATAAGAAAGTTCCGTATAGCAAACCGATCCCGCGAAATTTCCAAGCTCAGTGGAACGAAATGGAAGCTGAAGATATAGAACAAGTCGAAGCGCTTAACGCATTTGTCAATCAATTAATAGAGACTACACCGGGTGCTGTGCCGCTGAATGAAGTCACGCCCAATGCTATTATATTGTACGGCAAAATGATTCCAGTTGAACGTAAGTATTGCCTAGAATATTGTAATATTTTGTAAAAATATATTGATTATTTTCATTGTTTTTCGTTCAACTGGCATTTTCAGCGGGTTCAAAACTAGCAGAAGCGATCAGTAAAGGAACTGAGGCTATAAACAAATTAGTATTTTCTGGTGAAATAGAAGAATTACGCGACGTAGTAGGTCCGCCGGACAATATAGAGGAGACTGAGGACTATCTGCATGATGATGGCGAGATCGATTATTCTAAAGTGCCTGAAGTAGATCTGCCACCACCCTTACCTAGCTCGAAGTTTGCTCAGAATCCTGAACTGTTGAAAACTCTGAATCGTGGAGGCAAACGTAAATTTGACCAATTGATAGGCTGGAGTGACGGTGGAGCTAGCGATCGCACATCCAAGATTCATCAGCCTGTCTTCGGAGGCGTTTTCACGGAAGACTCGCAGTCTAGTGATACCGATCTGAGATTTGGTGCCAACAAGTCGAATGTCACTAGCGGAGAAGGCAACTTTTTCCATTCTCTTGGTCAAGATGACGATCTCAGGAAAACTGCTGATCTATCGAGAAGCAGTAGTCACGGCGACGAGGATTTAAGGTTTAACGCATCCAGCGGAACTAGTTGGTCCAGCTTGCGCAACGAGTTTGATTCACGTGGCAATAGTTTCGCCGACAAAGATTTCCGCAGCACCGGCGCTTTCTCGTCACAGAAGAAATCACTTGACAACGACGCATACGACGATAGAGAACGAGACCGTGACGGCGGCCATTGGGACGATGAGAAAGCTGTGGGTGACGGGCCGCGTGGCAAGTCGGAAAGCAACAGCTTTGATAAGCGTGATAATGGCATGGTAATGGGTTCTGGCGGTATGAGCAATAGCATGCACGTAATGGCTGGCATGTCTCATCTGCCGAATCATCATAATATGCAAAATATTAATCCTAACATGCCACCGCCGCCGTTGATGCCACATCCCAATATGCCTCCACATCCTGGCTTGCAGGTGAAACCACCTCATCCCGGTTTGCCTGGCATGGACGGTCCTATGCCACCGCATTTGCTACCGCATCCAGGCATGCATTTCATGCCTAACGGCCCGCCGCCCGGTGGCTTTGGACCCAATTTCCGACCGCCACCAAACAGCAATTTCGGACCGAATCACTTTAGGCCGAGTCCGTTAACGCCGTTCGGGCCGAATCAGGGCCTGCCGTTTGGCAACAGTTTTCAGGGACCTCCCAACTTTCGCGGACCAAACGCAGGTCCCTTTGATCGGCCAGGCTTTGGACCCAATTTCCGCGGCCAGAATTCTCAAGGTCAGATGAATAATTTCAATTCGAATTTTGGTAATTTTGGAAAGAATGGACCTAATCGCGGTATGAGTCGAGGTGGTGGCGACAGTTTGGGCCGAAGCGGTTACAATAACCGCGGTAGAGGACGTGATAACGATCAGTCAAGAGGAGGAAGAGGAAGGGATAATTATTGAAGAGACAATAATTATTGTGAAACAGTGATTATTGATGAACATTCTTGTATTTCGATCTCCTTCGTAAAAAGGAGATCCCCTGAACGGAAATTTAATGTTACTATGTATGTACGATAATGTGCCGTATAAATAGAGCTCATGTTCGAATGACAATTACCAAACTTGTGTCTTCGTGGGAGAAAAATTGTAATATAAAGTGATGTTAAGAATTGGCAAGGCGAAATATTTTTTTTTTTTTTTTTTTTTTTTTTTTTTGCGAGGAAATTTATGTTCCATCAGTGGAGCTACGATGATGCTAATTGCATAAGAAAACGTCTAATCCCAAGAAGAAGAACAAACTTATAATAGAGTCTGCATCTGTCTGATTATTATGTGAGAGGTGTGAAAGTGTCGGAATAATTTACCTCTCTTTCTATACATATATATATATATATACAAATATACATATATATACACATAAATATATAATATATATATATAATTATATATATTATATATATTATATAATATATATAATTATTATTATATATACACACTAAATAAAACGCGAAATAATGTACAGTACCCTTTTATTTGTGTCCCCGATTTCGCGTATATACTCTTGTATGATATGTGATTACAATAATGCAGCGAATAATGGATCATGATTTCGAAAGGATCATGGTTTTGAAAGGAAATAAATTGCATCTCTTAAAGATATCGAAATCAATTATAAATGAAAACAGTTTGACGGGATTAGTGTGTGTTTTATGTATGAAAACTGTCATATTTTTTAATTTTAGTTTTGCAAATTAAAAAAACCAAAAATATCTAATAATCTGATCTTTATAAATGATCTATATATAATTAATAAAAACAAAAACCTCAAATTCATATATTATATGTATATTTAGCTAAGATCAAAGTAGTGTAGTTTGGAGTTTTGGTAAAAAAGTAAACTTTAATTTCACATTACCGATTTTCTCGGTTTGCCTATTCGAGTTTGCACTACATGTCGATCATTACATATATCGATACACAGCACAGAATAGAACTACACGTTGTGGGAACAGCACGGAAAAGAACCATTGTCGCATACACGCGCATCGACAAACCGCTCGTAGACGATGGCTACGTAGTTGCTAATGTGTACCAGCGTGGACGTAGCGCTGGCGAACAGGTCAGAAAGAAAAAACAGAACGTCTAAACACTGTTCATGCCGTCAATGTCACATGTGTTCTCTCTACGAGGAATAGAAATCGTTAGATAAGAAATAATGGGCAAGAAAGGTAAAAAAGAAAGCAGCAATTTAGGAAAATCCTTAATTAGAGATCGATTCAAATCCGGAAAAATTAAGAGAAATAGCAATGAACCGTCAATGGTAAGATAATGAGATTAATCTTTTTGTTTAAATGTCAAGTTTCACACATGAATGACATGTATGTATTTTTGTTTTTCATAATAGCTTCATACCGCAGAACTTAATGACGATTGGAGTCGGCTAAACTTAAAATCAGTCACAGAGGAAAGCTCATTTCAAGAATTTTTATCAACGGCTGAGCTTGCGGACACGGAATTCACCGGAGAAAAATTGAACATTAAATTTGTCAATGCCAGTAGCGCCGGTTTGATCTCGGAGGTTGAAAAGAAAAAAATATTGGAAGCGCAGAAAAAAAACAAAGGTCTTGTTAAAATACCACGAAGACCGAAATGGGACAATTCTATTAGCGCTTCTGAACTACAAACTCGGGAGAAAGAAGCATTTTTAGAATGGAGACGCGGTTTATCCTTGTTGCAGGAAATCGAGGAATTGATATTGACACCTTACGAGAAAAATTTGGAATTCTGGCGACAATTGTGGAGAGTGGTGGAACGTAGTGACGTAGTTGTGCAGATCGTAGATGCGCGCAATCCATTGCTTTTTCGCTGCGAGGATTTGGAGCGTTACGTCAAGGAAGTCGATCCCGACAAACTTAACATGATTCTCGTTAATAAAGCTGACTTCTTAACAGAAGAGCAAAGAGAAGCGTGGGCAAACTATTTCGCGGATCTAAATATCTTGGCAGCATTTTTCTCTGCAACACTAGCGGCGGAGAAGCAGACAATTCAAGAAGAAGATGAGGATAACGCATCTGAGGATAACTCTTCTGAAGAAGAGAATGAAGATGATAGTGACGAGTCAAAGTCGGAAGTTGTACCGAAATCGGAATCAAATGAAAGCTCAGAAGATGATCACAGTGATACTCACAATATATCTGACCTAGAGATTGATACGGATAAACAGAAGGTGGAAAATCAGCTACGTGCAATAGAGAATTTAGAAATCTCTCCAACAGATGTGAAGAATGAAAAGAAGATAGTTAATTCCTCAAAATTGTTAGATAGGGAAGAGCTTGTAAACTTATTCAAAACCATTTATACCGGCCATAAAACATACACAGATGGAGTGACTACAATTGGCTTGGTGGGGTATCCGAATGTCGGGAAAAGTTCCACCATCAATGCTTTGATAATGAACAAAAAAGTCTCGGTGTCCGCCACACCAGGTAAAACCAAACACTTCCAAACTTTATACTTGGATAAAAATCTTCTGTTGTGCGATTGCCCGGGGCTGGTAATGCCGAGCTTCGTTTGCACAAAAGCGGAAATGATTCTGAACGGCATACTGCCGATCGATCAAATGCGGGATCATGTACCGGCAGTCACATTACTGGCTACATTGATACCCAGACATGTTCTGGAAGATCTCTACGGTTTTATGTTGCCCGTATCATCGGAGGAAGATCCGGATCGCGCGCCAACTGCGGAAGAGCTTCTGAATGCACACGCCTGTACGTAATTATTTTAAGTCAAACTTCTTGAAAAAAAAAGCTAATATATTTCTATGTATATTGCAGATAATAGAGGATTTATGACACAAAATGGTCAACCGGATAATCCACGCTCGGCGAGATACGTTCTGAAAGATTTCGTTAATGGTAAACTATTATATTGTGTCGCACCGCCAACACTCGAGCAGAAGAGCTTCCACGTGTTTCCACCTCGACGTCGGAATTTCACGAACAAACACATACCGCCCCGAGTGGCTCGCGTGAACGAAGGATGTCGCATAACAGCCGACACTGTAGATCGGAAGTTCTTTCACAACGTACATGTCAAGGGGATTCGTGGACCTATTCCGTCTAAAATGTAGTGTCAAAATGTTCGATTTATTTGTAAAGTTGCTCACATATATGATAATAATCAAATAATTTCCAAGACTAATCGATAAGGCGTATCAAGATCTAAACACACTGATTTACATCTCGCGTTTGCATGCAATTGAAATATACATATATATATGTACAATTCTTGAAACGCCACATATTTTTGTATACAAAATTCATTGATCATTGATAAACTTAATTTTTTTTTTAGACTCGCTGGATCAACCATCAATTCGACGGGATCGTCTATCGTCGATCAGACTAACGAAACCAAGAAACCGTGGAAGATGATAAATAAACATGCTAATAAAAATAAACGCGAAAAGACCCGAAGAGTGTACGCTTATCTTGATCAACACTGAGCGGACAAAAGTGTGCAGAAAGTATTTCTGCGTTTTTCCTGAATTTATTATGCCCATTTTCTATCACCTTTTATAATAGCTGTACGATTGTATATAACAGCTCTGTAATGTACTAACGCGCAAAAACGATATGCGCTTGTCGGAACACCCGCATGTGATCGTGCGCGCGAGGAATCGATACACACACATTGTATATGTGTATATATTATGTTAAAATTAAAATATTTTATATTTCATATAATTCTTTGCGTGATGTTTTTTTTTCTTTCCTCTGTCTAAAATTTTTTAACACGATACTCGATTTGACACTGTACTTTCAGACTTCGTTTGATCGCGGAGAGATTAGAATCCTAAGTTTAAATTTCCGCACGAGTTAACTGTTTGTTAGGAAGCACAAGCGAAATTCCCCGCCTGAGTTAGAATCCACGCGACGACTCGGTGGACGAAATACACATATGCGTTGTGTACATATATTTATAAGTTATACATAATTGTTTTTTTTTTTTAATTTCCCTTATAAACTTGATGCTTGGTGAATAGATTTCCCGGTCCAGTTTTCACGTCGTTAATCAAGTTTTCAGTAAAATAGCACGGTGTGCAATAACGTTCTCGCGAACTTCGACTCGAATTCGTGGAGTAATTCGTCTATGTCATTGTCTAAGTCTTCGCTATTCGCCAACTGAAATGCAAAAAAAAAACATTCACATGTTAATGGACACGATACGTGAACAAGGTTTTTGAGCGTAGAAGAGTTGTGGGAAAAGAAAATAGCGAGATACCACTGTCACTAATTCGCATATAAGAAACGATCCTACTGTGGCCTCTTCGTGATTGTCCTGAATGTCAATATTGATCAAGTGGACTGGTTGATTATCCTCCTTTGTTCTGGAATCCATACATTCGATCACTTGATCGTACACTCGCTCTTCGCAAGAAATTAAAATGTCGAACTTGTCCTTGGACAATTGAAATCGTTCCGGTCTGGGTTTTATCCGACGATTCCGGTCTAACATGTGTAGTAAACCATTCTGTGTATAACTGTGCTAATTGTTAAGAAACATACATCTGATAATGTTTAAGAAGTATGCAGTAAATAAAAAATACAACAAGTGTGAAAAGAAATTTATCGCAATTTACTACGTGTAATGTATAAATTTGCAAAAGATTTATTTGTACGTCAAGGATACTATTGTTTGTCTTTCATTAATAGATCATTGTAGATTTCTTCGTAGGAAGTCCCAAAGTCATAAATATTGGGACGATCCGGTGCAGTTCCAGGCAGTTTGACTTTATCTCCAGTTCCGAATGACTTCACGTTAAATCCCTTTTTGCTGAAACAATCAAGTTTTCAAGTAATAGTTTTGCTATCGAGCGAGCCATTTCAACATATTGAGATCTTCATATGTTCAAGAGAGAGCCTAATCTACAGACGAAAATAATATCTAATTCATCCGTAGAAAAATTTGGGGAACTATCTTTAAATTTTTTAATGCAAAACTTGATCGTGTTTTTTTTTTTATAGGCAATGAAACACCGATTGCAATTGCCAGTGAAATAATCCATATGCTTTGATAGATTAATCTGTCAACGGGTTACAACCCGCACGACCGATTACCTCAAGAAAGCGTGCGCCTCCATGCTCCTGTTCATATTACTGGAGCATATTACGGCGACGCTGAGAGAATTCTTCGGAGCTGGCATTTTATTACGCGTTCTATCGACCGTGAAAAATCCGTGATAGAAAATCCGTATTGTCGTTTAATTCAGAAAAATTTGATCCTATATAGGTTATGTCTAAAACATCTGTTGTAAATACGTATTTAAAGTAAGCTTTTCATGCGGTGCAACTTTTTCTTATCTCAATTTATTTACAAAGTAATACAATCCAATCTAAATAATAATTAATTGAGTTTCAAGGGAATATAATATAAAAAATTTTCCAACGAAAATCTCTCGTCAGCGAAAATTACGAAAACTTATGAACAGCTAACGCGACCCAAAATCTTTCTGCTCAGGTCAGGTTCGGATCTGATAACGTAAGTGCGATCCAAATTGCGCTACAAATACTCGGAATTGTTTCTTGTGAGCGTTTCACTTTTCTGCCACTTAGGCGACAGAGGCGTTGTTAATCTCCATTACCACGGCAAAGCGTCAAGGGATGCTCGTCAATCTATAGTTATATAGTCAAAGCTGATCACTCTACCGCACGAACGTCACTTCGATTTATTTCAAAGGACCGACTTGTATATATGTGTGATTGTCAAAAAAACAAGAGTTTAACGAGAATTTTATGGAGTAATTCAGGTATCACCTTCTTTCATGTCATCGTTTGCTGCCTATTTGCTAACCCCCCTGCCCCTTTGCAACAATTTTATTTTATTTTTTCAAAAACATACATAAACTTGATTATTCCGCGAAAAATAGTAAATTCACAATGTTTATGCTACGTTATTTACTTCCCTATTAACTCTAATAAATTACACAATATCTGTATAGCACGAAAGAAACCCGTGCAAATCACAGATATGTTCATTCTGTTCGCTAAACTGATTCGTGAAATTCTGACGTTTCTATCGCTTTTGAGCGTTTGAATTACGCGCGCCGCCAAATAACGCGGATACTTCGAGAATCGCAATATCGTGCGCTTCGATACATTCGTTCGCGGTGGACAGACGTAGCGGACGCGCGACGCGGACTTTCTTCGCTCAATTTATCAGGTATTTTTCGCGATTGTTGTTGTCTCGTGCGTCAATATCGGCAATACGTATACGCTACAAAGTGTTGAGCGTCTGTAATACGTAATTAACATCGCCCACTCGCCGGTAATGATAATTGTTTCGCGGCCGTTCGCGCTTCCGCGAGACAGCAAATGGCTGTCGCGCAACACGGAGAAATTACATTCGAATTGTCATTTCTTACATTTATTATCGTCTCGCGCGCGAATATCTATAATTCGCTTGTGTTGCGAAGTGGCGGGTGTACGTATTGACACGTAATTAGTATCACGGTAATGATAATTAGCGAGCATTACGGTAAATGATGTCGCGGCTGTTCGTCGAGCAAACTGAATGATGTGCGACACAGAACGGAATATAATCAAGTAGGTGCATCTTTTTGGATTATTATCTATTAATATAAATAATCTATTGAGATAATATTAAACAATATACAATTATTTATTAAAGATTACATATTTATCTTATATACACCGCACGGCACGCGTAAAATTTCTTCAAAGTTCTTGTTGAATCGCACAAATGACTTTGGTTAATTAACATTCAAATGCGAAATTCTATTCCAACAATTATGTAATATATGAATAAACAGGTGGAGATAAAGGAGTAGGAAGGAGGAAAGGACTTGGTGCATTGTCATTCCCCAGTAGTCGTCTTTTGGTCCGGTCAGCACATGATATCGAGCTTCAAGTGCATGATCACGCAAAGGTTCGTTTCTCTCATATTAACTAACCATAACACAAAGTACTGCGACAAACATATATTGAAAAAATATAAAATTCTTTTTTAGATGCAATTTTATTGCATTTTTTAAATTCTTAAATAGTTTTTTGTTTTTATAGCTACTTAAACAATATATTAAGTTTTTGCATTATTTTCTGTTCAAGATGGTGCAAAAAGAGATTGTCCACTTTCATCTTTGAGCAAGCCGGATTTTTATCTGCAGTAAGATGTATCAAGACTTTTAAATATTACAACTTACCTTTGTCTATATGTTTTTAAGTAATTTATTTACCAGTACATATATCAATTGTATCCAAAATGATAAACTGACTTTTTGATATTCTACATCTTAAACAGTAAAATTACGATTGGTAAAGAAGCAAATGTTAATGAAAATAATATGTTAAGAAACGATAAAATGCGTATCTATAATAATTAAACCAAGCATTTTTAAATACGCGTTAAAATTTGTATTTTTCAATACACAGATAAAAATAATACAAATTAGAAAACGTCAAAATCCAGAAAATTCTACGCAATTTGTTTGGATCTATCTGCCGTCAGTTTCTCCTCAATAGCAGTTAGATACAAAAGGATCCATTGTATCTTCGCTGCTCATGGGGAGATCTGACGACAGATCAAATTGTGTAGACTTTTGGATATTTGATTGTACGATTTAATCGACTTTCTCGTTCATGTCATTCGGTGAAACTCGGTGTAATGTACATATTTAATAGAAATATCAATATATTATTAAAGTGAACATATATGATTGCGCTTCCTTTACAATATACAATTAATATGAAAATTTCTTTACATATTTTCGCGAGAGATAAAGTTATAAAAATTCTTTGTACATTATAAGTCGTGATACATACATTTGTGTGGAAATATGACGAAAAGGAGTTTGCAGCATCGGAGGAGTCGGTTCGGGCCATTTCGAGGCAGTATGAAGGTTAGTGTTGTATTTACAAGTACAAAATAAAATACAACATGTCTGTTTTACATCTTAAAGTTATTTATCTCTTTAAATTATTTACAGATTTAATAATTTCTCTTATAGTTAACTCTATTAATTTTTTTTGTTGTTTCAGGTGCAGACGGATTGTTTATACAGAGAAAAAGAGTTTGCGGTTCCGGAGGAGATAGATACCAGGGTGCTGGCACGAAGGTATGTTGTGTTTGCAGTCATTTTTAACTATTAAAAAGCCATATATAGTTTGATGTTTAAATAAAAACTTATCTTACATTTAATAAAGAGAAAAATGTTATTTTTGTTGCAGAGTGGTGTGTAGCGGAAAGCGGCCAGTGCTCAGTGAGTACATTTTAAAGTTGGGTGTTCGAAATCAGTGCGAACCGCGTATAGATCTTTATTTTTATGAGTTTTGAAACATTGAGTGCAACACAATTTGAATATATTTTGTTCTGATATATATACAAAGTCAAAAGAAAGAAACGAAAGACTTTCATTTTGTTGTTTTTTAAATAAAATCTATTTAACATATATATCAGTAATATGATTTTATGTGATATTTGTTGGTTTTTGTAAATTACTCCTTCTCAATGTTTCAATCTCTACCAAAGCGATAGAAGTTTTGTTTTTGTTACTCTTTTTTTGTATTTTTACGGTCTTGTATTTTATTATGTTCTTATATCGCAAAAGATTATTTATTTTACAAAATTGTGAGAGAAGAAAATAACGTTAAAGACAATTAACTTTATTTATTGAAATCTGATTATTATCTGTCGAGGTTTTTATTCGAGTGTTAAGTCCAAGTTTTTTTATATACGTATTTGCTATGATTAAGTCGATTTTTTAATTTAAATTCGTGATATCTTAAAGTTTTACGCGTATTGTATAGAATCACAAACGTTTTTAATGTACGTATTTGCAATAATATCATACTTTGCTTGAAAATAAAGCAGAATAATTCTCACATAACTGAACTGTGAGAAAGTCTTCGCAGTGATACACTGCGGGACCAATACGCACGAGCATTGCGTAACTACAGTACGCAAATAATGGATTACACATCAAAATAAATCGAAATATTCGTTCCGTCATAAACATACTTATTCGAGTTTCAAAAAAATTCGGTAGTGATTAAAATCTGAACTTTAAAAAAATTGTAAATTTTAAATTATGTCAAATTTCGTGTTCTTATATTTCGCGTCTTCCACGTTGCGAGTGACAAAGTATTCGTTCCGTTATAAAAATACTTATTAAAGTTGCAAAAAAATTCGGTAGTGATGAAAATGTGAACTTCGGAAAAGTGTGTGTTTCGCGTCTTCCGCGTCGCGAGTGATTAAGTGTGCTACGACTACGTGGGACAGAACGAGAAGTCTGTTGGAGTAACTTCCGTGGGAAGCCGAGGATTTGTGGAGAGGAAGATACGTCGGTGGACGACGAAGGGACCGCACAAATATGAGTTATTATATCAACTTTCATTTACTTGTTCCTTTTAGTTAAAAGGATATTTTTTATATGTTGTATGCATATATTGATAATTTTAAAAATCTTCATATTATACATAGATATTATACAAAGATATATATACCTAGATTAAATAGACCTAAAAGGAACAATTTGAACAATTATTGCATGCGTAGTATCCGTCTATATTAATCGCACTGATTTCTGATAGCCTAAATAAAGAAAATCATACATTATAAAATGATTTTTTTATTTGCTATCCTTTTATGATTTTAGTGGTAATATATATATAAATTTTTATTTTAACCCTTAATGTTTTTATTAGTTTTGCTCATTTATTAATTTTTATATGTGTTATTACTGAATGTTAATTAATTTTATATGTGTTATCTATATATGTATGTTGTTATTTTAAGTATTGTACATTGTCTCTCAACTTTCTAAACTTGTTTAAATTCTTCGAATTTTATGAATTCCTCGGAGAATTCTCTACCGTGTTCCTGTTTCGTGCGCCGCAATGTGCGCGCTTGTGAACTACGTAGTCATGTTCACAAATCAATCGTGTAGATAAAGTCTAGAATTTGTTTAGTTCTGTTCCATGCTATTATAAAAAAAAACGTGAAAAAGAAAATACGCATACACAACAAATATCATCAAGTTATATATTTTTTAATATTATAAATTTATAAATATTTTAAATCTGTAAGTAATAGAAACAAATCTTTCTTATTTTATGCAAAACGTTCTTGAACTGTTTATAAGAATTTAAATTGTTGTAATTAATTTACAAGAGTCTGTGCATGTCGATAACGCGCAATTATGCATCGATCGATTTCACTTATCGATTATCGCAGCTTCGCGCGAGTGTCACGTGACCGCGTGACGTCACTCTCAACTTCAGGCGGTGCCATTCGAGTGTAGTACGCGTACGGTTACGAACGACCTTGTTTTGAACGCGCGCGAACGAAAGCATGCGATGATAGCGTGCCTCGTTTTAACACGTAAACATTTCTTCAAAAGTGCTCTATTCGAAAACACGTGCGATCGCGCTGTTTTATACTGTCGAAAACGACCATGGCGAAAACATCCAGAGTCTTTATTTCGATAAGGTTAGCATTTTATGCTTCGTTTAACTAGATTACGAGTTATATCGCTCTCACGTGTATGTGTATATATTTTTTATACAAATTGCAATGAGTGCAGATTAGAGATTCGAGAAGGAAAAGATGAATTAAAATTTACTACGCACAGGCTGTCATGTAACAAAGTTAGTATCTTTAAGTCTGTGTCTCTTTAATTAATATAACTTATATACTCTCTTATACAAACGATCTAAAATTATCGACAGCTATAGAATCGCGTCGTCGTTCTACAAATCGCATACAAAATTCATGCCCGCGCTCAGCCGATTTGAGGCGAATTAAAGAGGTTCGTCATTAAATTGCATAATGCCGGCCGCGGATCTCTTACAAAACCGCGAAGTAATGACTGCTATCGCCGTGTACACTTCGCCGGCGCGACTCCGAGACGAAGATTATTGCGTGCTTTCAGACTCGGGGGACCCCGAATTAAGGCGGGGCACGGGTCCCGGCGAGACTTCAATTTCGCGCTCGATGATTCCCGCGGAGACCGTGCGCGCTCCCGGTATGTCGCGATTCTCCGAAAGTGAACGATACTCGAATTCGAGCTCTCGCGTTTAAGAGAGACGAGCCATTGCAAACGAAATGCACGAGCCAAGAAGATCGTGTAATAACACAGTTGCTCTGTTCCACTTCTGTGCCGTGTCATTTTTCAATGACTGTTTCTACAATCATTGAAAATCATCGGACTTTCTCAAAGAGAATGTCACACTCGAGATATTTATCGTTTTCGAACAATTAACGATAAAAAAAAATTTTATCTAGCAAAGTTTTGTTATATAGAACATATATATTGTTTTTTTTTTAATTAGTGTCAAAGAAGTTTTGTAAATCGTAGCGATTAACAAAGTCACAAAATTATCAAGTAAAAAAATATAAAACTGACAAAAATAACTATTTAGGGAAATTAAACTAGACAGTCTTTTAATCTCAAAACGATCGTTATCTTCTTTCACATTGTGTAATTTTATTTTTCATGAATCCTTATTGACCATCGTGTGAAATTAACATAACGATCTCTTGGAGCTACTCGCAACTCGATATCGAAGCATCGATACGCACCGGTTCGCGACGAGTAAAATCGTCATCGTCTTCGGTCGACGTATAACGATCGGTGCACCACACACAGCTCGCACGGACAAATGGATCAAACGATTGACGAAACCAATTTATATCCACAGCTCTCTCTCGCCACAGCCTATAATGGCGCGTGTTATGCGCTTCGCTGCGCCTCGCACGGTGATTGTTTTACCAGCCCACTTAAATGGAAATATGTATTTCATGGCGAGTGTTGCGCGCCGGCGATCGACAATAGCCGGACTCGCCTCGAACGACGACAAACACGACGTCATATAACATCATTCAGTTCTTTTACTGATCGTTTCATATCGATTTATTAATGTACATTTAAAACGTACGGTCAAATCTCGTTACCTCGAATCTCAAGGAAATTTCAAGAAAATAAATTCGAGTTACAAGTGTTTTGGCTTATAAAATGTTTCCAATTGTAAAGATGTAAAACAACTCAACCTACAAAGATTCAAACAAATTTTACCTTCACTCAACTGTGAGATAATTCGAGAAGTAAATTAAAGATAGCTGGTACTCTGAAAAAATACTTCGAGATTTGTCTTCAATTTAAAAAAGAAAATTTTCTGTAGGAAATAAATAAAAATGTAGAGTTTTCGAGGCAGCGAGGAGTTTGACTGTATATTAATTTCGTTTTGTTCTCAATTAATTATCTCGCTTTTTCTCAACATCGAACATTTTTTTTCTCGTGCGTGGCAGCGCGTCTTCTCAGCCGATGTAGCAAGCGCGAAAATAAACTGCGGGAGAATCGCTAAGTATAGACCGTGCAATCGATTGTTCATACGATTCGCTATCTTATTCACAATAGCCGTAAATTACATACTTTATGTACGCACTTGAACGCCGAAAACGCACAGCCGGATATGTATACACACACACACACACACACACACACAGATTTAGCTCATGGATATTGATGACAAGCATTCCGTGGCCATGAAAGAATTTCTTGATTTGACATCCGACGGATACGTCACATGCATGAAGGAATAGCAACCAAAAATTGTCCCTTACATGATGCAGCGCTCATTAAACATCCTTTCTCTCATGACTTACGATGCGTCCCGCGTCCCGAATATCAATGTCACGCGTCACGTTCTACGTCAGTAAATCACACCTATTTGTCCGGCGTGTCGCCCTCTGCTCCGCAAACCGAATAGGGAATAGTCACGACATGTTGTCCAGCATTGAACTCCCGAGTGCGAAATTGAATCAAATCAGACGATACAAGCACAATTGTTTTATAATCGAACTCCAAATTAAAGTAAACGTCTCAGTGACCGGTCAAGCACCACCGGATATTTAGGTATTAAAGAAATAATTACAACAAAGTATTTATTAGAAACTGATAATTCAAAATATCTAAAGTCGTTATCTTATATTTGTACGAGATATATTTTATTCTTGACTTTTATCTTATTTATTCATGTGCAAAATCATTTCTTTATCTGTCGCATTACGATTGGCAATACATTTTGCATTGTAACAAAGAGGCGTAAAACGAAATGAAGAAATTTCAAGCAACTGAATATTCACGTCTGTAAACGTGACGAATTCAGCGGCAATCGAAAATTCGCGCAAATATGTGTTTTGTTCAATGAATCCGATTGACGTTCACTGCGAGCTCAGATAAAAATTGCAAATATTTCGCATCACGAAAAGGAATGACAAGATAAAAAAAAACAGCCCCCTGAGTCATAATTCAACTAACGCTTATAAGCTTTCAGCTTATTTATTATAAACTTTTTTCACTGTCACGCGAGGACTTCATAAATCACGTGGCAGTAAGCGGTCGCGTTTCTCTCTCCCTCTATTTCTTCTTCCTTTCCCCCCTACGATTAATCTCTAGCTTTAACTACTCTTTTGCAAGGACTCGCGTAATGATAGTTAATAAATCGCGGCTAAAACGAAGATTGCCGTTCCTCGAATTGGCCAATCCCATGTCGCGGCGACGACGACGGTTGATTCTCCTTCGTGAAAGTCGGGAAGTCGCGATCGTCAGAGCGGAAACGACAACTCTTCCAACGGATACGAACGCGACGCGAAGAGATCTCCCCCTCGCACCTTCCGGAAACTCGACGAAATATCTTCGAAACGCCGAGTCGTTTCCGACTTTGCTTTACTCGAAACTTCCGCGTATCGAGAATTTATCAGAAAATCGCGATCGCGCGAAAATTCCATAGTCAGAAAAGAAACCGATCGCGACGTGCTCACGCGACTTCGGAGAAGATAAGAAATTTTCAACAATTGAATTAACGTTTTAATTAAAAATTCTCGAGTAATGTGTATATAAAGATTAAAAAAAATTTATAGGAAGCACATAAATTTTCAAAGTAAAGAACAGATTCTCAGCAATTTGCAATTTTCTGTTTACGAACACGCGTATTATTGTGTTATAAAAGTAACTTTTTATTTTTTAAATAAAAATTCCGATTCAGCAAAGGGCTCGCCATTGTGAAAGCGCGAGTAAAAACACACCGAAGGATCGTTTAAGACCTTCGTTTGGAATTCGCGTCACGACTTGTCCTCGATCGGTATGCAAGCATCAAGTATCTCGAACATCGGCGCTGGCGCGTCGACATTGAAGCATGCGATGCTTCGAAAGCGAATTTCAAAGGTCGTCAGACAAAATTCGATCTTTTTAGAACGTTTTCTCGAGCGATTACGATATATTTTTTGTTCAAAATAATAAAATCGTTAGGTAATTTAAGCGTCATTACAGCCAGCGGCAATCTTGTTTTTTTTTTTTTTCAATATGATGCAAATCGCATGGAGGAGAACTGTTTGTTATTCGGGAAAACGTGTAGAATTGTGCTGTGTGTGAGAGCGAAGCACGTGAAATTTAACTCGCAACTGATACCCTGCGAGCCAACTTACTATTATACCACAACAGCACAATAGCACAATCAGTGACCGCAATGAGATACAAATGCTTCCGATTATTTCCAATGTGTTACACCGCGGTTTCTATAGAATAATAATTTATACGAACTAAAACCAACGCACACACACACATATAATTTATCCTCGAACTAAAAAACATCTACATCTATTTGACAGCAGTTGAAAGCAAAGCGCTTGGCGAAAGCGAACCGTAAAAAAAAAAAAAAAAAAGAACTCATCGCGATACAAGTGACGACAAGTAACATCGAGAGATATTCGAGAACACTTTGACATATTCGAGTATCGATCGACGTGTCACTTTTTAAAGAGTTGAATATCTTGCGTCGATTTCGACAGCGTGGACAAACGAGTCTCTCCGTCGTCGTTAGATCTCGTTAATTCCCGCATCGCGCAATCGATCAATTATGATAAACACGATGTCGCCGGGATTAAAATAAAAGTCGCGCGCGACTTATAAAGTAACAGCGAATATGAGAACTGGATTTTGACGCGCGCTCTGAAGTAACAACTTTTTTTTTTTTTCAAAATGTAGCGCTTGAATAAGTAACATATTTCGTAGCCTACTTTAGTCAGGTCGTTTTGTCAAGTTTGTTCGCCTCGCGTGTTTTATTTACTCTACGTCGACCGAAAAAAAAAAAAGAAAAAAAATTTCCTGCATTTTTGCTCGCAAAGCACACGTCGGCCGAGAGAACGCGATGACGATAATCTTTTTCCACGTAGGAAATTCAACGGCCCGCGACGCCTTTCGTGCGAATTAACACCAGCGGCGTTCCACGGTGTCGTGAGAGCAACCGGCGCGATAAGATTTGCTATTGTAGGACACGAAATAGTTGGCGCGTGTCCAACGCAGGCGCCTGGTTTTCGTCCCGGCGCTCCGTGTCTTGCCTCTTTCTTTTTTTTTTTTTTTTGAAACTCGACTCTTTTGAAACTGCATCTCAGAAATCTAACTTTAGACACATCTGTCAAGAGTTTGTTGTGAATTTGTTCCATGTTTTTTATATATCGGCTATTCTTGAACTTCTTTATAGAGTAGATTTTTTTGTTTAGCTTATCTTTATTAGACTTTTATCTTGATCGATATAAATCTTATTTTATTTAAGAATAATTAAAAATCTGAGGACACTTATCTTACTCGCTTCTCGAGAGATAGAGCAAATAGATATCGATAATCACACACACACACACACATACACTCTTTTATATTTCGCGGCACTATGAAAGTAGATTGCCCTTTTTTTTCATCAGACGCGTGCAAATTACTCTAGCAGAAATAAAATACGAGCAAAAAGCGAACTTTAATCGTGATAGTCGCGCGCGGTCCTCCCCTATAGCGATCCTATACGGCTTATCGCCGACTCGCCGCGTGCGATCGCCGCCTGTCTCGTGTTCACCTAAAAAGTATATCTGATACACGTGCACTTCTCTCCGGGAATGTGTAATTTGCCGCTGTGTAATAGAACTGGCGTGCGCGAGTTCGCGCTCGCGCGCGCTTTTCCCTCAGTTACGTCACGAAGGTCAGTCCTCGCGCGTGGAAAACGCGCGTCACAGAGGAGCCGATGTTCAGAAACTCGTCTCTCAATGATCTACTGAGGTGGAATTGTGAGATGGAAGGTGTGCGCTTGTCTCGCGCACCTTCTTCTCACCCAGCTCAAGGGAGTGCGTTCGTGCGTGCAATCGCAACGCGACCTTGACGGGGTTGTTGCCCCGGCATCTTCACGGAGGACAGAGTCGATGCGTATATATGTACATATACATTTATGCATTCTTTTTTTAGGGCCCTCTCGGAAGTTTAAAAATATCATCTCACGCGCGCGCGAGGGCGATGTACGCGAACATTGAGGAAGTTGAACTCTCCGCGAAAATATAATACGAGAAACACACACGTAGCGCAATGTTTTTGGCGTTTTGTATAAACAAGTTTTCGTGCGAGCTAACAAACTTTGACATTTCAAATTAAAAATCGACGGAGAATCAAGTGGCGTTTAGCGCGTGCCTTACGTAAGATCGTGGGATTATCTTGAATCTCACGCCAACGCCTATCGCCACTTATCGGCGACGAGACGTCGTCGTCGTCGTGCGAGGAAGTTACACGATATAGACATGCACGTGCGGCATCGCTTTCTCCGAACGAGCTCTCCCTCGAACACGCGTGAAAGCGAGACTCCTCGCCCTTAGAATCCTTAGATATGCGCAATCCTCCTCTTCCTATGAGCGTCGTGTCTTCGCCAACACACACGACGACTTTGCACGCAAAGACGAGGACTTCCAACATCGTTTGGCATGTTTGTTAATTATCCGACGTTATAAACAACGAGTTTTGTTTGCGTGCGCGCGTCGTCTTACGAGGAATTTCGCTTAATCTCGAGAGATTTCAGTCAGGATCGACTACTTTCGCGCGCGTAAAAATGCCGCGAATTGCGCGACAGTTTCGCTCTCGAAACTGTTTTGTCGGAAATTCATTTAACGCGACGCGACAAGTGATGTGTAAATTTGTTTGAGGGTGAAATGAGGTAATCGATCTTGCACGTTACGTAAATGCTTGTTCGTCTTGCGCTTATGCGTGCGCGATTAGGTAAGATGTTTTCAGGGAGAGAAAGAAAAGAATTTGCAGGGAAATTTTTATTCTACAAAAGTGATGTTAAAAGTGTTAATGTGTATGTGTGTGTATAAAAAACGATGTCTCTTCCATGTATCTGGGGAGACCATTAGTTTTCACCAAATATTTGAAGGCACACTTATCCCACATGGCGCGAGTACATAACAGCGCATGCATAACAGATTTGTCTCGTTGGCTTCGTCGACATCTTTAAAAAATAAAACGTAAGATACGCGCGTCGCACGTTACACGCGCATATTTCTCTGTCATTTTCGCAATCCGCATCGATCATTCGCGCATTACAAGCGATTTATCGGTGCTCATTCGTTCAATTTTCCTCGACACGACGCGACGCGCGCAATCA
Source organism: Pseudomyrmex pallidus (assembly GCA_014825455.1). Lineage (NCBI taxonomy): Eukaryota > Metazoa > Arthropoda > Insecta > Hymenoptera > Formicidae > Pseudomyrmex > Pseudomyrmex pallidus. Next base: position 25,164 of record QVNV01013621.1, read on the forward strand.
TCGAAAGTGACGCACGTGCATTTTCACACGACGTGCGCGAAATCTTTACAAACGCGCTGATTTACGCGCGCACACGACTTGCGAATCTATTTTACCTTGTGTTACGCTCAGCGCTCGGCCTAATTGTTAACACGCGTATTTAGCGCCTTGCGCAATTTTCGCGCCGCGAGGCCGCAAAGCAAAGAGATGCCGAAGTTAGATCCGCGCGCGCCTTACGTGGCGTGCAAACTCGTCCGCGCGTGATTCGTTTAAAAAAACAAGATTCAGCCGAGAGTCTTCTTCGTCCTAGACATCATTCGTCTTTTTTCTCGGGAGTCATTACGAACGCAAATGGAAAGGAATAAAAAATATGACGCCCGTTTTTTTTCATCTTTAGGAGACTTTTTCGACGCGAAACTGCATTTTATTCGCTTTTTTTCAGTCTTCGAAGATATTGATTTTTTTTTCGGGACATTGGAAACGCGACATCGTCAGCACTGAGTGACAGTAAAACGTTGGAAATATGTTGCAATAATTACATATCCCGGCGCGGACAAGCCTATAATTGTTTCGATACGTGCATGCGTGACGTCGCAACGCGATTGTAAGATTCAAGTCAGGTAGTCGATCCGTGCAAATATCGAAATATTTCGTACTTTATTCCGCTTTTACAATTTCATTATCCACATCACATGTAATACATTTGTCTAATTTAATTCTGGAGACAATTGTCGACAAGTATGCAATGATATTAAAAAATATCTCGCGACGGTCTTGAACACAAAGGTTTTATCTGGAAAAAAAAATTCCGCAGCAAGAAATAATAAAAGTCCGTGTAAACATCTATATACACTTTTGTCGTCGTGTCACATAAATTAACAGATGTTCTCTCTATTAGTTTTGAAAATTATGAGGGACATTCATACGAGAGAAAAATGCAAGTGCAAATGAGGAAACACGCATGCAAACACGAAACGTATATGTAAAATACATCGTAAAATACGCGTAACGTGAACGCCAATGCTTGTCGCGTTATTTATCACGTTTTGAAACGTGTAAGATCTACAGAGAATCAAACTCTGTGCTGTGTATCAACGACCGAGTACGTGGCACTTTATCGTTAGATTAGAATGCACTCTATTCATTAAAGCGAGGCGGCGGGCGAGCTCACCGTAGATTGCAGGAAGGCCTGCATCAGCGTTAAAGTGCATTACAGCGTCCTCGCGTTCTCTGTGTCCTAATTCGGTCGTCGTTGTTACGAGAAGAGGGCCTCGTGGCCGTCTGGCAGGACGTGCAATTGCATAACGGACTCGACTGGCGAACAAACCGGACTTTATTACGTACGAGCTCGGCACATAGTCGCGCAGCTGACGTTTCTGGAGCAAAAATGCGATTCCGATGCGCCGGTACGAGCGATTGAATTAGCACGCGTTTAACGTACAATGAGTTTGAAGATGTGCATGGGCGCAGAAATGATACAACATAGATGATCTTTTATTTATCGATATGATAATCGTGAAAAGATACAGAATTGATTCATTGTTTTATTCGCTAAATTGTCATCTCTGTTTATTCAATGTTAAATATTTTATTATGTTGCTCATTTTCTCACGTTTTCAATTTTGTTAACGATTCTGTGACAATTTACACGTTAACATAGGATTTGCTCTCTCGAGACTGTGTTTCAATCTTCAAAACGTGCAGTACAAACGCGCCGTCTTAAACGCGTTAATTGGCGGACGCTGCGCGCGCGTTAATTAGACACGTCAGTGCATTGTGAACGTAGCACAACCGCGTATTAAGCGCTACGCCGATTTTTCGCGCGATCGAGTGCACGTATGCGGCTTCTCGAGTGTATATGAGGAAAGAGCCTCTGAAAAAAAAAAAAAAAGACTCAACTCAGCGCCGAACAGGCGCTCTCGGATCGAAAACGTGGCATTGGCTGGCCTTGCACGACTTCGTTCCGGACGTTTGCGCAAGAATCGAGCGCGAACCGGAGCTCCTTTGTCGTGTTCTCAAACGAACGTGCAAGGCCTCTCTGTGTGCCTGCTGTGAGCGAAATGGAAATCTTACCCAACTCATCGCCGCACGGCCCAAAGGCGTTGTTGACTTTCTTCGAAACGCGTTTCTCCACGCGGATCGATTTTCGAGATATATATATATATATCTACCCACGCCCGCGATCTAACCGCAATACATTGACACTTGTGTGTTGCTGCAAGGGGAAAGTGCAGCAGTTCACTGTATGTACGTAGTGAAAGAGAAAGGCCACGGGGGAAAGGATACACGTATACTATGATATAGCGTCGACGACGGCGCTGGGTCTCTTCTCCCTCGGCGCATCAGCACGGTGACCTTTCGTATGGTTACGAAAGATTTAATACTTGCGATTAGCGTTGGAGACGTTTTATACCTTCGAGACAATCGACGACGGGTACGCGGTTACATTTCCGTGTCCGGTTGATGAAAAAACTCGGGAAACGGTGTCGCGAATCGCGTGCGGCTCGATCACTTACGATGAAAGAACTCTCGATTTGAAAGTATAAACACAACGTGTCGAGAGATAAACCTTGAACTCTCGATTGATCGTTTTGATTACTTAATTGCTCTCACGTTCTTTGGATAAAAATAAAATTTTCGTCTTCGTGCTTCTTCGGCTTAAGATTTTTTTAGATCTCTTAAAATATTAATTATCAAAGATTCGTTGAAATATTTAATTACTGAAGTTATTACAGAATTTTTTCCAATCTGATATTACCGTATTATATCTCGCAAGCGATCTCTTCTAGAAAATTGCAGGAACTTCATTATTTGGCCGTGTAACGTTTTCTAACGTAAGTGTTTTTGCGGTTTAAATCTTCAATTAAATATGCCTTTATATATTGAACATGCATTCAGATAGAGATCGATGAGTGTGTAATAGAGACAAAAACAACGCAATAAAGGAGCGCGTCGTGTAACATACAAGCGGAGAAAATGACTTCTTGTGTAGTACGGATTCTTACAGTCTTACGTAGACCGTGAATGTAACATGTCTTATTTCGAACGACAAAAAAAGATACAGTTACGTCATAATCATAGGAAGATCGAAATTACATTTTTTTTTTTCGCCAATTCCGTTACTGTATCATCGATTATGTAAGCCGCGAAACGGCTTCTAAATAACTAATCGTAAACAACGCGCTCTCTCTTTCTCGCGCATGCACGAGAGTATGAGATGTACATATTTTAGGAACACGCGGGTAAAATGCCAACAGCGATCTAATGATAAGTCGCGCGCACATTGCTACCGCAGTATTTTCTTCTGACCTTGCGTCATCGTGATGATGATGCGCCAATCTCGACAAAAAAAAAAAAAAAAAAAAAAAAAAAAATACAGTAGTTGATACATCGCGTTATAGAGAGAAGTTATCGACGAAAACTCATTCGAATAATTATCGAACAATAATAATACCAAGTAACTGCGTCGCGCGGAAATCAATTCACATTAAAATTCTATCAATAGAATAACCAGAGTTAAACACGTACGTAGTTATTTTCCGTCAGTTCGACGGGTATTTGAAAAAAAAACAAAAAAAAAACGGTTTATTCGTTATTATTTTTAATTTCCGTAATATTTAATTAACAAGTTGTAACAAACAAACCAAATTTTCATCTTCGAAGATTGATTTGATGTTTCACATACTTGGTTTTCTTTGTTAAAATAAAACTACTCGCGGAAGTGCGCGATTAAATTTTATCAGCTCGAGATAAGTGAGATCGTCAAAAGTGTCGTAAAAAAAGAAAACCTCTTGTACAAATCCTAGAATTATTTATTTACACAGTTTCTGGAAATATATTCTTATCAAAACTCAATATTAACCGTTTCTAACAAGCGCGGTGGATTTATCGCTGGATGGCGATCGCTTACTTTCGTACAGGCCGCTTTCGAGTGGTTATTCGATCCACGGCCTAACGACGCACGCAACACGCCGATAAATTCAACGACCGACGACGGAGCGACGTATATACGCTCGACCGCCATTAATTACGCTCGTAAGTTTCGTACGGTGGAATAATACACCGCGAAAATGGCGCTTGAAATAATTTATTTCCGATGCGCTCTTACACGTTCGCGCTTAGCCGCGATAAAATAGCGCGAGGGAAAGAACGGCGCGCGATGGGGAAGCGAGCGCGGAACCAGATTATGGTGGCCGGTCGTCCGACCTGTCGTTATAACGTCGGTGATTCACGACGTGAGACGAGCGCGGAAAGGAAAAAGATAACGCTCCGCGCCACGCATCCACGCTGACACATATCCCTGTGAATTTATGGCCCCGTGTGCACTTTATGATAAGAACGCACGTGCGGATAGTGGATAGACGCGCGTTGAAACGCCAGAGCGCCCCGAGGTTTGCGCCCGTCTGTCTTCACGTTGAGGTAGAACTTCGCGATCTTATCCAATTATTGTAATGAAAGACCGCGATCGCGGATGATTACATTTTCGTAAAAAAAAGATTTTTTTTCAATACGCGCGTTTCTTTGGAAATTTTCAACTTCTTTCCCAGCCTCTCGTTCTGCTGCAGCTGTCGCACAGATATGTTCTCTCATGTTTTATCGCAATTTCGCCAATTGTTATATTTCTAATCCTGTAATGTGATGTTTTAATTTGTTTTCTTCTTTGTGTTCTTGTTGTCATTGTCTCAATACAAAAGAGTTGAGAACTTTTTTTTTTTTCAAGATCTACTTGGTCTACATTCGTCTTTTGTTAACTTTTTGTCTCGTGATGTACTGACGTTATTTTCCAACAGCTTGTTACGCAAGATTCTTCGCGCTGGCAGTTTTTTTTTTTTGTGCCGTTTCTTACTGTTGATCCGGAAGCGCGCACGAAATGCAGTCGAGATGCAACCAGAGCGGTGCGGTCGCGATTAGAAATTGAATTACTTTCGCTGCATCGGATGGTTTCGTAGTTTCCGCTTTTTGATTCGTCGGGGTCTGTGACCGCCACGAAGATAAACTTCAAACGATCGAATTTATCGCGTTTTCTAACAATATAACGGACAATATACGATCGCAATATTTACGAACGCGTTTATGTGTTCGTAATAAATTTTTACTACTACTGCAAATACCTGCCGCGCGTTACATTCCACTTGCGCGATCGCACGTCGCATTCTGCGAGCGCTCGAACAAAGCCGCGAATTAATAAAAGTTTCGTTAGAACTTATTATTATTATTTTTTTTTACCGAGAATCGCGAATATGACTCGGCTTTATTATGGAAATAAAATCTTGAACGCGCACACAGTCGCGATCTTTATGAAAGACGACGACTTAATAACGTCCGTAAAAACGCACGATGATATCACATCGCTGAATAACGAGAGTCGTATCGATAATCTCGAGGCTAATTGCTTTCAGCGCGACTATATACCGTACACTAATGTACATGGATTTATTTTTTATTTCCGACTCGTCTTGCGCTCGCTAATTCCCCGCGATTTACCGCACTCTTATGAATCATGCAGAATCTTCTTGAGACCGGAGGATTCGCTCTCTCGAACCTTAGAGAAAAAGCGTAATAACGTGCGGCAAAAGAGGAGGAATTTTTGCAAATCTCGAACGTCGTTCCGCGATACCGGCCCGATCGATTCGTGCGGATAAACGGAGGCGCAATCGCGGCATAATCGACAGGTCGCGCAAAATTGCGCTATTAATGATGACGGCGAGTCGAGCGAATTAACGGTAATGACGGACGATTAGCCGGACGCTGAATGTTGTAGAATCAGATCGAGGGTTATAAATCAGGACCAATCTGCTGCTGCGCCGGGCGATCATAAAGCGCGGTTGTTCCGAGCCGCGATTTAAACGGTAGTTGTTGTTTGGCAATTACAAGTCGGGGAGTATATATATATATCGACGTTCCTATTTTCGGATCGCGCTCTTTTCGCAAACTTCCAACCCAGGAATCTCATCGCGTGTTACAATCGAAGGCTGACGACGATGAAAAGACGGCTTAAAGTAATAAGTTACACAGTGGAATTGCGTGAACAAAAAACAATTAATTAACATCTTCCAACGCGCAATAGTTTGTTGTTTTTTTTTACTTCTCTAAGGTCGCGCATTTAATATGACGTAAAAAAAACGCACAATAAAAATTGTTGCTGTCCTTCGAACAGAGATCTATGCGGAAAATAGAACGCGGTAAAATAAAATATGTCTCTCGGCAGCGTGGAAGAAATACGCGACACGCTTGACAAACATCGAATCGTCTCTCTCTAAAAATTGCGTTGTATACTTGAAACGAAGGTATTATCGTACAATATATCGAACACTTGGTAGTCAAGGATTAAGACGCTTATTGTGTGTCGTAAATTTGCGCTATTAGCGACGGTCTTTCTCTTTTTTTTTTTTTTTAAGAGGCTCATCTTCGCGATCTTAAGAACCGCCGCATAACGGCGATTGCGAAATGGTTAATTCGCGATCCTTAAAACGCGCAAATTTACGACGCCGCGTATGTATGACTTTCGCCTCTCTCACGCCGCGCGATGGAAAAGCGCGTGTTCCGCTTTTTCAACGCGCCTCTGAGCGCGCGTGCACGCGCGATTTGAACTTCAGCGCCCATTGTATTCTTAATTAAACTTCCGCGTCATGCATTATCTAATCGCTACGTAATGTCGTGGATAGTAGGGGAGAGGTTTACACTCGACGGTGTAAATCCCGGGGGAAAAATAGTGCGCGGTGCAGATCTTGAGAAAAATTTATAGGCGAACATCTCTCTCCTCCGTAAGAAACGCCGCCGCTTTCACGTGGAGCCTGAAAATCGCGGTTCAAAAAAAAAAAAAAATTCGTCGCGACATAAATTCCTCATTCTCGACGTTGACAACCTCTTCCGGTTTGCTCTTTGTTCGCTCCGTTACTTTTCCATTCGGAGGAAAACGGACATGTTTTGTTTGTGTGCATTTTTCTGCGCGCGAAACGAAATATTGCACTTTTTCTCCGAGGCTGCGTAAATATGTAACTATGTTAGATAAAATCTCAAGCTCAATAGGGGAGACCGCGCGCTTCGTTAATGTCATCTATTAATATCATCAGCCAGGCGCATGCAGATTTGCAACTGTAAAGGTCGAACTCGCAACGGAATGAACTTGCAACGAGACGTGAGAAAATACGCTCTTCGTTAAACGTGTACCTACATATAATAACCGGTCTTGTTTTTCTCAGCCCCGCTGAGAACGAAACGGTCTAAAACTCTCTTCGAGAGCGCGAAGAAGTCGACGAGTCGCGAATAAACGACGACGCGTCTCGCGACACGAGAAAGAAAATCCAAAACGAAAAGCGTGAATAGAAAAGTGTGATATTTATTTATGTAGCAATCCATTACGGGAAATGCAGCGTACGTCGATATGTATATATATATATATGTTTGAAATATAACGGTGCAGATTTCGAGGCGCGCCTCGAGTCCGATATCGCGCTTCTCTCTCTTTGCGCGCGATATCGCTTTTGCCGCTCGCGTTGTTATCGATACGTTGCATATTGCAAATTTCATCGACATTCCGCTATGCATAAACCGCGCGCTTCAAGCAAAGCTTTATCATCACATCTCGCAACGCGCAATATTCGCGTTATTAATCGTGATTACATGATTTCGGGATCCACGCGAAGAGAATGTGCCACACAACGGTTGAAATCGCAGTTTCGGCTAACGAGAGACATGTTCTCTGAATGATTTTTTGTTTTTTAATATCGTCCGTACTTTTCATTAGCATAATTAAAACAAATAGCGCACCAAGGGAATGTACGTTGGATTTTATTATTCACTATACATCCAATTGCGTATTCCAAATAACAGAGGGAAAAAGAGATATGAAAACAGATGAAACGGAATGGATAACGTATCGCGGAATCGTCTATTCCTTCTGTCCTATTGTTTTCTCTTCCCCCATTGGGAATACATAATTGGATCGTGTATCGAGTCGAAATTCGACAAAAAATATCAACGTAGTTGATATTTTTTTTTTTTAACTCAAACAGATTTAAATATCGAACAATTTTAAAGAGAAAAAGACACACATTAACGCTCTCTTTTAATGACACACTCTTTTCGCGTAGTCTTTCCGAAAAATGATTTATATTATATTTATATAAAAAAAAAAAAAAAAAGAATGTGTCAGACATCTTGATATATTATTGAGACGAAATGACGCGTGATACTGTATTTATCATTGAGAAATGTTCGTTGTGCGGGTCCTCGACTTCTGCGTCCTCGATATTGCTTATGCCATTGTAACAACTTGGCGCTCTCCTTCTCTCTCTCTGCGGTTCCTCTCGCCTATATCAAAGCATCTTTCTCAGATCGATTACGGCATCGCGTCGACGAGCGGGATCGTCTCGGGAGCCCGTAACAGCCGAGCGCGAGTAATTACATATCCTGGCGCACCAGGTCGTTAACAGTTCTGCAATACAAAACTGCACTGTCGTCGCGCAGCGTCCCGATACACAGAAGGTGGGCAGAGAAGGGAGGTAAAGAGGAAAGAAAATACTAGAATATTATTTGCCGGGGCGAACAGTTAGCAAGACCGTTAAGCTTCCTCTCCAATCCGCTCATCAAATCGCGCTAATGACGACGCGAATATAATCCAGGCACCGCGTGGCGCGCATTCAACTGCGGTAATTTAAGAGTGTGAAATAAATATCTCACTTTGATCAGACTCTGTGTATCCGCTGCTCTACGTGCATATAACCCATTCTACTGCCGCTATGCTTTACAGTTAAGAGTAACGTTAACGGTACAGCAAATCAATATCGCTATTAAAGTTCGCATAACGATTTATTCTTTAGGCCGGAAGAGGTGTTTTGTTTCTAAGTGAGTGAATTTACGATCAGCGTCTCTAATAAAGATTAGATAGATGCGGCTTGTGTTGAATAAGACGCGATGCGCGAGAGAGATTAACGAGGTAAAATTGGATTTCAGGCTGCGCGTGATTTATATATTTAATGTTAATGTAGAAACTTTGTGCGCGCGTATTCAGACACCACATGTGACGCGCCATTATGATTCACGGTATATTATATACCGTCGTATATCATATAGTGTGAATATCGAGGAAGTTTCTCAAAACACAACTATTGTCCGTAATGATGATCGTGACAGCCGTGTCCCAGTTGCTGGACTGCTCGAGGATCGCGCGGCACTCGCTATTGTTCCTTTCGTTGGGAAGGCCGTACTTAAGATATATCCTGTTATTTTCCTCCGAACGCGAGGAAGATGAGCAGCGCGATTGAAAATCCTCGACACGCGCAAAATGCAACTCGCGCAACAAACAATCTCTCATAAGGCCTGTGAGGTTTTATATATTTTTATTGTCGTAGTTTAGTTTTTACAAATGTATTTTACACTTTTGATTGATTTTGAAAACTGAGAAGTTATCGACTTTACTTTTTGTTTACGCTTTTTATCGTTTATCCCGCATTCTTTTATTTCTGTGCATAATTTATTATCATGTTAAAGACTTTAATGAGAGCGTGCAGGAATCCGATTTTAATTGCACAAATACTCGAATTTTATCTGCGATCTGCGTATGTATTAAGTTGCGAACTAATTGAGAATTTTCTCGTTTTATAATTCACGAATTCACTCGTATCTTATCTCACTCGTATGGTACAATATGATGTAACGTACATATCTCGTGAGATAGTTCTCTGTACAAAATCTACCACTAGAACATTGAAGCTCAAAAAAACGTCATTTATAAACATTTTTATTTACAAACCGAAAGTGGAAATATTCTTATCATAATAGAATCGTCACTATTTAAATCACCGCGCGATACACGAGAGATAGATTTCTCTGGATGAAAGCATATGACGAAAAGAAAACGTTCCATGTGCTAACGAAAAGCAAATTATACGACGTCAATTCTATTGAACTCACTTTCATTCGATTTTAGCTCGAGATACGTTCGAAGTCGTGCGCGATTCGTCTGCTCGGTTAATAGACGACGCGGGTTGTCCTTTAAATTTGTAGCTGAGAAAGTTACCGGGATCGTGATCCTCTGCGTCGATTGCCGTACAGACAAAATAGGAATCTCCTTTTACTCTCTCTCTCTCTCTTTCTTTTTTCTTTCTCCGCGTACCATTTCATAATTCTTCCTGTATAGTCTTCGCGTCTAAGAATGTCTATGTCGGCTCGATTTCGCCCACGCCAAGTGATAATTTTTCGATACGATCGGTGGAGTTAATTACAGTCGACGCTGTTCGACTCCATTTCCTGGTGGCGCGATCCGACAATTTTGATGAGAAAATTCCGACAAACTACTGAAATTTCTTCTCGCATTCCCGAAGAACTGTTGACGGTAGCAAACTTCTCATTCTCTTTTAAGAGTCGAAGATACGAGATTACGAAGTTATTTTAGTTTCGCTATTGATAGAGTTTGGCTGATTAACGGTCGCGAACTTGAGTCTTAAAAAAATAGCGCGCTGACCTCACGCGCGCACAATTGCATAACTCTGACAAAACTTCTCTCATCCAAAAACAAGAGAATTTGCGAAAAATGTATTTTGTAAGTATGTCTCGACTGATAGATCCGATAAATTTTTATCGCTACATTTATTTGCAGAAAATGTCGGTTAATAAAAAAATATTTATAATAAAAGAAAAGTAAAAAAGTGAAATAAAATTCTACCAAAGATTTTTAAATTTTTCTTAGTTTCCGTTTAAAACAATATTTTACGTAAAAAAATTAAATTTTACTTTATTATCATAGTTTCGTAATATTAAAATTTTTACTAGATTGTTGCAAAAGCGCGCGGCTCTTGTACCGTAAATGATTTTAATATAATTTTGCGTGGATTCTCTTCGTTCTCGAGTTGTCACTTCGCAGAGGGCTCGGGAACACGCAAACAGATTAAAGCTTCCGTCTCTCCGCTATACGACAAAGGCCTTCTCCTCAACAGCGCGGCCGCTATTTCCCCCGTAACTTCCCATATGTTCCCCAGAGGTCCCGGAGGCATCTCCCTTCTCGTCGGGGCCACATAAGTTGACCACCTCTCTCTCTTTGTAGTGTGCGTGCTCTCCTCTCTCTTTCTCTCTCTCTCTCTCACTCCTTCGGGGCTCCCCTCTCGATCTGCGAACGATCCCTAGTCGAAGACTTCGTCTGGCGTCTGGCGGCAGTTCGAAGCGAGACACCGACACGACGTACGCGGCGTATACTTTCGTTCCGCGTTTGTCGAAAACGCGACATTTAAAACTCGTCAAATAATTTCCCCGTCATTTTTGTCTCACGTGGAAAATCGCTGTCTTTAATTTTCGCGGCCAGGCGTCGTTGCTTCGGAGAACGTGCCGAGAACGTGCCGGCTGCTGATGTGGAAGTGCGCGTAACAGGTCCTTGCGATATATCCTTTCGATTGGTGACCGGCGACCGGCTTCTGCGAGCAACTTTTTTAACGTTGCACTTCGACCAGATAACAAAATATGAAAAATCAACGAATTAAAAAAAAACAAAAAAGAAATTAGTCGGGCTTGAAGATTTCCAGTGCCTCCGTTTTGATAAAGCGTTAGCGATTGATAAAAAACCATACGTAAATGCGAATTCGCGCGCGTGTTTCGAAGAACGTGCAAACGCATCTTGATCTGTGAAAAAAAAAAAATCCGCAAGAGTCGTAAAAGGCCGCGGGTATATCACAGACTCCTTTCCGGCCTCTTTTCTTTCCATTCAGGCGCGTCGCATTCATTTGCCGACAGCGGCAGCAGCCGGTACGCGCGCGCGCGCGCGCACGCACGCACACACATACGCACGCACACATCCACATTGCATACGCACATACAAAATCAGAATACGTGTACATCCCGAAGAAGAAAGCGCGTCGGTTTGTATTTTTCTCGGAATATATACTATCCGAGAGGAAGGCGGTGACAACAGCACGGCTGCTGCGATACACACAAATTCCTCTTGATATTTGGGAGAAGAGCAGTTTGAGATAAGAAACCAACGCCGAGATGACGTGACATGAACAGAAAGGAATTCCGGCGCGAATTAGTTCATCTTCTTTCGGTTTGTGGAGGTCGTCGACGAGCGTCGCGGGATGCACCGACACGACGTCGTGAAGACGGGTTTGATGAACGGTTCGCGATCGACCGGGCTGCTCTGACGATCGGCACGATCACGGCCAACTCGTCCCTCCGTATTTCTTGTAAGTAGAAACAGCTCGAAGCCAGGAAGAAGTTAGTTTTCTCTCCCTCGGAGACCGTCCGAGTTGGAACATTAAAACGCAGTAACATGTTTTTAAAGTACTCTTTACTTTATGATGACAAATATGTACGGCGACATACGTCAGGAAACGTGCACTTAACAAAAAAAAAAAACAGTTTGATGACAAAAACAGGAAATTTTAAAAAAATACGCGCACACGCTGGAGCAATTTCACGTCATCGAACTCCGGCAGCGACGAACGAAATTGATGAAATTTCCGTGACGCAATTATAAGTATCGATCGGTTATTCCGAGACGGTTTCGTGAACGAAGTGACTGCCCGGAGGAACTACCGTTAAAGCGATCGTGACCTCGATTTATCCCTGGTGTGGATTCTGTGTAGATTCGCGATCTCTCTGTGTATACGTAACTATACGCTTTATACCTATAAATAACCGGATCTGTTACATTTTATCGGATCAATTAGTAATACACCTGCAAGACTGGGTGTCTGTGTGTTTTGATCAACGTACCATCGTGCATGTTCGAAGCGGCGTGTCGCGCGAAAATAAGCGGAAGGATGCCCGCAATCGCGGAAAAAAAAAGAACGCGCTTGATCATCCTCTGGCGTTATTTTTTTTCTCTTCTGGTGAAATCGAGAACCGCATGTTCGCGCAACGTGCGTCCGTGCCGATGCATAGAATTTCGTAGAGTTTGATCGCGGCCACACGTTGCAAATTATGAAAGTGTGTGAAAGCTCGCGGGGAAGAGTTTAAAATATGCGGCGCTCGTTCCGCGACCGGGGCGAGTATCGCACGATTGTGTGTGCGCTTTAATGACCCGATTTGATCGGTTTTAATGAGTCGATAAAGGTTTGCGTTCCCGTTGTTTCCGGAGAATAATAGGGGAAAACGAGCGATAAATGTTTAAATATATGTATATATATGTGTTTGCTCAGTAAATTTGCATTATATTTGCAATAATTGACTAATAAATTCTTTGACAAATATGACCTCGATTGTTTCTTCGACGAGAGGTCAGAGTGGGTGCAATTATCGGCTGAAATTTTTTAATTCTTATCGTTACACAGCAGTCGGGTATATTTGCTGTGCTCGAACGAAAGTGCGAGTATCGCGCGGAGTATGAGAATTTGGATAATATACCGGAGCAACAAAAATAATTTCCAACAGCAAAATATTTTTAAAAATATTTACTTTATAAATCATATTAAAAAATTACAAAAAAAATCTACAAATTTATTTTTATAATATATATTTCATATAATTTATATGAAAATTAAATAACATTTAAATATTATACATATGAAACAGAGCGTATTGTGTGCTCTTTAATTCAGGAATTTAACAAATCAAACGGAAGCCTTTTCCGTTTAATTAGAGTTGTTCGGTAAATTAGTGTATTGTTCTCGCAGATGTGCTAGAGAATCGTTTTTCTAATTGCCTCTCTCTGTCTCTCTCTCTCTGATCGTCATTTGTTCCGCCACTTTCAATATACTACGTAAGAAATAATTCAATAGCCGAAGGACAAACGTCGACTCTCGCGCGCATCAGATTGCTTTTGTTATGAATAATTCACACGAAGCAGACGAAAGAAATCAGGTTACAAGCTGATAACAACAATAACACACAATTTATTGTATATAGCATAAACGAGATATCATCTTCCCGCAAGGGAAATTACATGGAGTCTGATGTTCGCAAGATGTCGACATAATGTCGTCGCGGCGCATGTAATCATTTATTATCGGCACGTGGATGTGTCAACGAAGAGACTTTATAATGTTACGAATATCAAAGAGTCGCGCGACACGTGAAATGTATACAAAATATATAAGACATGATATTGACACTTCGTGTTTTCTTTTTTTTTTTTTTTTTTTTTTTTGATTAAGTCATCTCAAAAAAACAAGTATTTTTAAATACAGTCGCGGTATACTGCACTGTGGAATATTTTTAGCCGTTTCCGCTTCGAGTCCCCAAGAGCGGTGCCACTTAAGAAGCGATTTTCGGACACTTTATTGATACCCATTTGGTATTTTTAAATTTTTAATACGTCGAGTGTAATAAATTCTCTTAAAGGTCATTGTATCACATTTTTATTTTTTCGCGAAGGCTGATTTATTGAAATTTAATCGATTCTCTCTCAATCATGAACAGGGCTTTTCGATTAAGAAGCGAGCGAAGAAGAACCAGAAATTTTGACGAAACAAGTCGCGACACAAAGTATTTACTTATCCGTTTCGATCGCGCAGTTTCCGCGGGATGATGAGCGATGTAAGAAATTCAATGTACGCACGATCCGGGCTTGTAGCATCTCGGTAACGGTAGTACGCGATCCAAGTATCACAACCTGACATCCCCGATAAAGTCGGTCGCGACGTAGCAGGTCCCGCGTCATTAACGTTGCACATTGCGTCTCCGCGAGCGTCATTGTCGAGCGACATGTGACAGCATGTAAAACGCGATATAAATTAATTTCTCGACGCTCGGGGAGAGCATCCCTTCCCCTGTGACAACGTCTGTTGTCGACAGTACATCGTTTTGAAAAGCCACGCGTATTTACGCGATTTTTATGCGACTCGTAAAATTGTTGGCGATAAAATAAAACGTCACACGAAGCAAAAAACAAATAAATTTTAATTAAATGGCGCGCAAGTTCTCCGCGCGCGAGTGTGAAAGTAACATTCCTGCCGAGAAAGGTCATAACTATCATTTGAGAAAAGCGATTTTGAAACTCATTCGCGAAGGTATTATCAGGAAACGAAAAAAAAAAAAAAATAACATGATCGCTGTTCGGAGCTCGCGCATTTCGTCGCGCGAGCGATCGTTGGAGATAAAAGCGCCCGAGTGGCACCCGTGTCGCGCTCGAATCAAGATTGGATCGACACGGGAGAGAAGGATCGCGCGGTGCAGTTATCCCCCCGGCGAGAGAGATGATGACGTGCGTGTGCGGCCGGCAATTTAAAGTGCCATTTGCTTCCTGTGGTAGAGGGAACAACGGCCTCGTTTCAATGTTCAACGTGCGCGCGCGCGCGCGAACGCGGTACGCTGTCAAAGCATTCACGTGTAATAATCTCGGCCTAATTATCGCGGCGTAATGCGAAAAGTGACTCGATGAACAGCGCGTTTATGCGCGAACGTACGTGTGATTGACAAAAAAGTCAGAAAAAAAAAAAAAAAAAAAAAAAAGGAGCGTGACGTTCGGGGACTCAAAGTGAGCAAAGACTGGAAAATAAAATAGCAGGGAAATTAAATACACGATAAGGAACAAATAGATTGTCGCGCGGAAGCTAAGAAACACACACGTACACACGCGCGAACTGGTTGGTCTAATTAACTTTTAAGATCAGAATATTGATTTCTAATCTATCAGAGCCGGTGCTGAAGTTTTTACGACGCGCAACGGCCACCGTAAATGCTCGCGCGACAATTAGAAGTGTGGTTGGATCGTAAAACTTTTTTTTTGCTATGCGAAGTAATAAAGAGTCGAGCTCTTTAAATCGAGTACTTTATTCGCGCGAACACTTCCAAACTATATAACGTAACGTCGTTTCGTAGTTTGCTAAACAGTTCGCAGACGCGGGGATCTAATACCGTTTCGTCGAAATCGTTGTCATGCACGATGACATGAAAACTCGAATCCCGCAACGAAAGACTCGCCAATGCATATTCAGTTGCGTCCAGCAGCTGTTGCTGCTGCTGCTGCTGTTGATCGCGTCGATGCAACGAATTCTGCGAAACTCGGAGCAAACCGCGTACGAACTCATCGCGAAAACGCTGTAACTGTAAGCTGCAGAAGTGATACATAAATTTGCATGGGAAATTAGTTCTCCGGTGAGTCCTCTGCGAATGCGCTTTTACAGTGTTACTGCTTTAATTCCCGAGCTCCGCCGTTGTAACGATTCAACGTGAGACGAGTGTCTTTTCTCGACGCAGAGCCCAGCCCTTGGATGTCAAAATAATCGTGTGCTTACCTACCGTGTGTGGCGCATCGTGTGTGTATGTGTGTGATTATCTGGTAAGATAACACACACACACACACACACACACACACACACACCACACACTCGCGCAGTTTTCAGTGAGAGCTAGTAAGAGTGACGCCGTTCTAATCCTAGTTTCTGTTCTATTCTGATTATGAAGGCTCTCGACTGCTCTCGTTTCAGCCATTAAATATTAAATCGCGAAAACAAGAGGAAATCATGTGAGTTTTTTCGAAGTTTGAATCGTGTCAGTGTCAATTTTTAAACCGACGTCTCGTGGAGATTTTAGTTAACTTCATCAGATTTTCGAGAAGAGTTTGATACCGAGTATGAATTTGAATCTCTAATAAAGCGAACTGAAATGTTCACGAAACGATCGATATGAAAATAACGCGGTTTCAATCCAAAAAGTATCTTTAGAAATTTTATCATACACAACGCGAAAGCATCAAGTACATATGAGTTTTTATCGCGCGGTGAAGTTGCTTATTGATTTTTATATACACGCGCCGCAATCTCCGGTTTCTGAAGTGTCACAATTTGATATTGGCTGAAACGATTATTTCAGAGTTTTTAAGTTTACCGATTGGAAATTGAATTGCGCGACGTATTTCGTTTGTCTTCTTTCGCGTTCTTTGATTTATTCGCTTCATTAGAGAACGATTGAGATCTCAAAATTGAATTAATCTAACAGGATATGACGTCGGGATCTCTCGTGATGAATGAAGAAAATTAAAGGCGCATCTCACGTGATGGATGTTTGCGAAGCACGATGTTTGCGCCGATTGTTGACTTAATCTTTTCTATTACACGTTAATTACGAGTGTTGTTTGCGTCCCTTGAAAGATACGCGCGGTAATAATTCATTATTCCATTTCGTTTTCAGAAAAAGCCTATTGTGTTTTTTTTTATCAAAAGTATGTAATACGCAACGTATCAAGAGATTTTCGCGGTTTGCAAATTGCGATAGCAAAGTCTATTTGCGTGTTTTTATTATGGAGTAATCGTTCCACGCTCAATTTCATTTGCATAATTTCCGAGAAGGAAATAATGAAGCAATTATTAACATCCACCCGAGTTTATATCTTAAGTAATTGTTTATGGGTGAATTAATGACCAATATACGAGTTAATTTCGTACGAAAATGTGAAAATGTTTTTGTTTCGAAAATTTTTAAGTAAAAATGTTTTCTTTTTAAACTTTAATTCTTCATGAAAGATAGACAACTCGATCATTCGCATAGAACGTTTCTCAATATCTTATCAGACAGTGCAACAACAATAGGTACAGATAGTGCAACAAGAATAGATAATAAAAATAAAAACTTTTAATCAAACTTTTAAAAACTAAATAGTAGGTAATGTAAATAAAAGATAGTAGATAATGTCGAGTCGATCGATAAAATCAGAAAAAGTCACAAGTACTCGTCGCAAAACGACACAAATGTCGAGAAATAAGAATAAGATAAAGACGACTGTATACTGAAGTGATAGCAAGTGACAAATTTTATTACTTTTATACGTATACATTTGACCATTACGTATTTCATGTCTTAGGCCTCGCGCAGAAGAAATTGTTGTATTATTGTCGTAATATCCGAGCGTTTATTCACGCCGTGACGATGCATAGCTAATTACATTTACGTCGCGCGAATTAATCGCCGCATTTAGTTATCCGTCTCGTATCTCATATTACAGCGCACAAGTTGCACACGACCGCCATAATGCGTCGCTGTGTGTGAAACAACGTGAGCGACGGACCCGCGGCGGATGAGAACGTGCCGCGTTGAATTCTAAGAGAGTTCAAGCCGCGCCGCACGGCACGCACGCATACGCGTGTACATAAATGTTGTGTACGGCCAATTGCAGGAGCGATATTGCACGACAAGAATGCTATCTCGCTCTCGAATCGCAAAGATCGACGACGACGGGGGACGAGACAAGAGTCTCGGTGAAATCGGCCCTGCCGCTTCTATATATGCGATCTATCTTCTCCGCTCTTCTCGTCCCCGCGTATCCCCCCTTTCTTCCCCTCTTCATCACCCGTCGTACAATTAGGGTTAATTAGCACGCGTAAGCGAGAAATCGCAATTGGAGCAGACGAGTATGTACGAAGCGGCAGTCAGCATCGAACACACACTCGCTCTCTCCACATTCGACTTTCCACAAAATCGTCCTTGCTACTACTGGACTGTACGCGCGCGTGTGTCGTCATTCAGCGCCTGTCTCTTTCTCCCGAGCGATATAGCATATATGAACTGGTCTAATTTCGATGAGTACGATTCTCTCTGTACGGCCGTGCGCGCCGAGAGAATCAAGTAATTCGATAGAAAATAACGTCGCAGAAGAGTGGCCGCTCTCGCGGGACTACAAGTAAAAGTATCACGTTTATATTGCGTGTAGTTTTTAAATAACTAAATATTTTTTAAATAGCAAGTATTATTTTTAAAAAAACTTCTTAAATCTTTGATCTTTTATACGATATATTAGGCTGCAAATATTATTTGCAACAAATATTATTACTTCTGTCGCGAACATAATAATCCCGTATTTTAGATCACATGCACTTTCATGTGAGTATTGAACTCGCGAAAGTGTGTCAGATATTACTGATATTACTGTCGTCGTCGTCGTCGTCCTCGTCGTCGTCTAACAGCTGAATCGTTTCGATACCTCGTGAAGTATCTTGCTACAGACGACGTCGCTAGTTATTGTCGATTTAAATAATGATACCGGCGCTGAATATCTTCTTTGACGCTCTCTTTCGTTGAATAACACCGTTCTCTTGTAGAGGCTACCGATGAAAGAAGAAATTGCGGAGGTGCAACGCGAACTTACGCAAGACGCGGAATGCAAATGCAACTCGCGCGAATAATGCGCGTAATGAATCTTTAATTTCGAGATCGAACAACGCCACCTGTGTCATTACGTTATTAGGCAACAGTAGGTTCGAAATATCGCGTGGTGCTGGATGGAATTGAATGGGATCTTGCAAAATTGTCGCGGCGAAATAAGAATAAAACGTTTAAGCGCTCTTTAGATATTTTTCTATAGATACATATTTTAATTAATAATTCTTAGATACATTTTACTTAATAACTTTAAAATGCGCACACGATTTTGTCACTTTGTCGTTCGACAAATTTAGATTTCTAGATATCGAACACATTCTGATTTTAATAATAATTGACGTACGTAAATATTTATTGACTATTAGTTGCAAGATATAACAGTTCTCGCTTCAACTGTATAAATTATATATGAGAATATTTTAAAATAATACATATCTTGACATTTCGTTTTGCGTTACCCAAATATTTTAATTGCCGTCCGTTTTTGCAAAAGTTTCGAAAAAAAAAATCGATGGTGTTCACCGCAAGACGCGACTGTAAGAGAATATTCCGTTGGCGAGAGAAAGTAATTAAAATCCAAACAACACAGGAGAAGCGGAAAGATTAGCATTTTCTGCAGAAGTCAGGGGGCGGAATCTGGCTGGCGGTGAATCGTCATTCTCCGCGAAGTCTTTCTATGACTCAGCTGCCGTATGTCGCGCGTGCATGCATGTACGCAACATTAACGAATAATTTATCGGTGACTGACGCAAGCGAATAGAGTATCGACGAGTTAATCGCGTCGAAGGTGCGCGCACGCGAGAGACTTTATCGTGTAAAAATCACACCACGCAAAAAACGCTTACACATTACACGCGCGCTTGTGCGCGCGGGGTAAGCGCGATAGTAAATAGTATCATTTTTGCGAGAGAGAAACGAGATTCGCGAGAATGTCTCTTCGGATATCTCTCGAGAGGAATGCAATTATATGCGATCGCGACAGAAGATGTGTATTTATTTAGCGACGTTTTGCGATTATATCGCGTGTTCGACGATTTAACGCACGGGAGAGATTAATTTTCCAATGGGGGATATTTTATCGTTGATCTTAAGCTCGCGGATATACACGGAGCTACGGTTATCGCGCGCTTGCAGTGTCGGTCAGAAGGCGGTGAACGATGACGAAGAACGTGGTCTGTATATGAGGAAATAAGCTGCTAGGTATTTACATTTTGTATTTAGCATAAGTGTGTCATTTACTTCGTTTTGTCGAGTATATATTGATTCGGCAAACTTTGACCGTACTCGAACGCACCGTCGTAGACTGGCATTCGATTCTTGAAGCTGAACAAATGTTCGGAATCGTTTTTCAACATACCTATACATTTACTCGTGAAACATTGCCTTTTGGAATATTATATTATGTATAATTTGTTTTAATTTTGTTTTACGATTATAAAAAAAAGCGATGGAAGATATGTAGGAATTAATTTAATTTATGGCTCACATTTCAGTGGAAAAGTAATTGAATGCGCGAGGAAAAACATGAAATTGTAACGTGAGTGAGGATCGTATTTCGCCAAATTTCAGATGTGATCATATAGTCAGATCAGATCACATTCGGATCAAATCTAAAGCGATTTTAAATCTTGGTCGGATCTGATCAGATTCGAAATTTGGCGCAATATGATCACGTACGTACAACTTTCTGTATTTATTTTTTTGGATGTTTAAATTAACAATAATTATAAATATCAAAAGAACTTGGCATGTTCCAACCGTAGAGATTAATTATAATATTCGATTGTAATTTCGTGTTTATATACGACCTTCGTATTGACGTCTTAGCACTAAAAAAAAAAAAAAGACTCACGTCTCCACTATGTGATAAGAATATAAATACGGGCTTCAACATAAATATATTGCGCTCGAATTGTGTGTGAACGGTACGTGACGCGTCTCTTAAGAAAGCTTATCTCGAGCAATAAAAGAAAAAAAATTTAAAAATATATAAAGATAATTCAAGCGATAAAAAGAGATAATATCGCGCAATATATAGTTACTATATCTCTTGCGATGTATTTTGATAAGGAAGGTACATATTTCTAGACTTTAGATTTTTTTTTTTTAGATGAAAAGCTATTATGTATTTAATTAATATTGACACTCTCGCTTTTATCTCAAAAACTTCCTTCGATTTTATGTCGTATTCTGTAAAACAAAACGAGTAACGTCGGAGCGTAAAAATTAAGTATATCATCGAGAAACTAGCTATCGGGAAATTTTCATTTGCTTGCCCGGGGGGATGTGCGACATTTGTTTAACTTTTCCGCAAAGCGATGTGGAGCAAACACGTGGCGTGGTTTCAAGGGAGAAGCGAGTCGAGTCTTGCGTAGCCACGTTTTCGGCTTGTTATTAACCTCCTTTCACTTATAATCGGCAATAAAACGCGAGCGTCGTAAATCCTTGACGTCGGTGTCAGCGTTGATTGTATAAATAAATGTTAAACTATTTTGAGGTGTGCGCGTGTCTAATATCTCTGTTCTCCCTTCCGGTTGTAAATTCTTGTCTTGTTAAGCCGAGAGCCTAATATTAAATCATTTCGCCTCTGGTCGCGTATACACTTTTCGGATAACTTGCGATACGAGAGATAATATTGTGCGAAACTTCGAGCTGTTTTTCGAAAGAGACGCTTGTAAGTGAAAAAGAATCTTGAAGATTCTTTCTCGTCTCATAATTAAAGTACAAAAATAGACTCGGTGCAAGGAGAAAAGCCCGAGTCGGTTTATTGTGTCGATGCGAATGCATTTGTTCCGTGCAATTTGCGTTCCGATCCGTTAATGTTGCGTGAGATTGCTAATTCCGCGGGAAGGGGAGGAGAGGACGATAAGAACGGAGTTTGAATTAAACGGGAACGAGGTGGCATCGCGCGCGCGCATGTACGTACGCGAGTTGCACTTTCGTACGCGCAATTGCATTTAGCCGGTTTATCGCGCAGTTCAAGCGCAGTGATGACAGAATTAGATAAATTCATATTAATTAGCGACCCCACGAGCAAACAAGCGATTCGCTTGACTTTGAGGAAGGATTCGCGCGAGAAGATTCCCTACTGAGAAGAAAGCGTATAAATCTGTAGATTGGACACCGGCGACGGACACCTTGGTCTAATCGCGCAATTACGCTCGTGACGGAGCACCGCGATGTTACGCGTCGTATGAAGAAACGATGTGTCTCATCGAGATTGCCTTTATCTTCAAGAACGTATCTTCTCATCCCGCTTCTAGTAGAGCAATATCCTTGAGTTACGAAAATTCGAAAGGATTAATAACCATGTTCCCAAGTACTGTAATTAGACGTGTTGTAAGAGCCTCGCGTAAGGCTCAACAAAAAAAACTCTCTCTTCTTATTAATTAATAGTTATTAATAACCAAGAGTGTAATCAATCATCGCGTGTGCACATTTTTGTATTACACCGTCATAAAATAGTTCTCGAAACAAAAAGATCGAGATAAGAATTTAGAAAATTTTTTTAGAGAATAACGTGCTATTTTAAATATAAATAAATAAATATGACAAATAATCAATGATTCTCGACAAAGAGAGACATTTATTCCGTTCGCTGTCGTGAGGAATTTTAAAGATGTTACAAATCCGAATGAATGGGACATCTCTTGCGACAGCGACACAACCTTCGTGGAAAAGGCTCGTCGTCGGTCGCGATAGAGAGTCTGATCCCGAGAGAGAATCGCCATCGTCGTCTAAGTTTGCGAGAGGGGAGGGTCGGAGGAACTAGAGACGAGGTGGAACATCGCCGCGCAGAAGGCCCGAGGTGGTCAGGAAGGGAGAAGGTTAGATGAAGCGAGGTGCAAAAGGTGAAAAACAGTTTTGCCATCAGCATAACCGGTTCCACGCGTATACCCGAGCGCGCGGGCACGCTCTTCCTCTCTCTCTCTCTTCCTCTCCTGAGGCCTGTTCGATCCGGCCAACGGGGTTTTGCCCGACAGGATCGCTCGCTTTCCTGATGATAGTCGAGTGTACTAGCTACCGGTGGCGGGTGTCCTTATACAGTTAAGGACATTATCTTGTCTCCTGTTCTGAATTCCGTTGACGATCATATCGCAAATTGTTTTGCAACTTTCGTCTCTCGCGCATTCCGAAGATATATAAATCGTATCTCGTCCCGCTACCGCCTCTCAAAAAATAATGATTTCTCAGCAAGCCGTGACCAAAAACCCGTTGTTCGACGATCAAGAAAGAACGGGATTTCTATATATATTTAGCTCATAAGACTGATGTTAAATAAAGACCGATATGTTTAGCTCGAACGGATACAGTTTTTCACGAGATAATCAAGATTTGGAAATCGCAACTATCTCTCTGCTGTCGTGGTGCCACTCGATCGTCTAATCGACACCTCGTAGACAACGAATTTTTCTCTGTTGCAGACTCGGTTCTTAGATCGAAGAGGAGGACGCGGTTGAACGGAGAAACACGCGGGGATTAGCTAGCGGGCCCTGGCGAACAATGCAGAACTGCGGCGGCAAGTCGTCAAGATGCGCGAAACGCGCCTTCTTCTTCGTCTTCGTCTGGGGCCTGCTGATGATCGCGGCCGTGCAGTTCCGCCACCTGGAGAACAGAACGCTGCACGGCGGTCCCACAGCCGAGGACGCCATCGGCAATCTGGACATGGAGCGAGGTCACGGCTCGTCAGGTAATCTAGGTCTGTCTCGATATCTCTTGCAGAGGTCGTCGCTAGGTGATCTGTCCAACACCGGCGGCAACGGCGCTTTTCTCACCACCCTGACCACTCTGAGAAATCGTTTGGAGACGACTAGGAATCCGCTCGAGCTGGAGCCGCTGCTGGACAAACGACCGGCTAAGACGGAGCAGCAGCTGATCGAGGAGATCGCCGAGAGAATGCCGAGTTTGCCGTTAAGCGACTGGTCGCGAAACAGCAAGCTGACGAAGCGCGGCAACGACAGCTGCGCGAAGTATCCGCAGATCTACGAGCTTGAGTTCAACAATTTCTACTGGCAGACGTTACGCACCAGCAACGGCACGTTTCAGTTTTTTGGCGCGTTCTACGACAATCGGAAGCTGTCAAAGATCGGTCCGGCGGTGAGAATCGTCGGGATGATCGATCGGATTGAGCCGACCGTGAAAACGTACTGCCAGCTGTGGTACGACGGCGAGAACGAACCCAGGATCGTTGAGACGCTCGAGTACAAATACATCTGGTATCCGAAGTGGGGTAATTACAAGCAGGGCATTTATCAACCGTACGTGATAGCGTGCAGAGTGCCGCCGCTCGGCAAGCCGCCGTCGTCCGTTTCCCTGGTGGAAAAACGCTGCGACACCGCCACCAACCACCTGCGGGTGATCTACAACAAGCCCGAGCGCAAAAAAGACTTCGCGGTGTGCGTGAAGGGCTTGGACTTTCTGCACGAGGACTTGTCGGTACGGTTAGTCGAGTGGATCGAGCTGATCAGCCTGCTCGGCGCCGACAAGATCTACTTCTACGAGCTACAGGTGCACCCGAACGTGACCAAGGTGCTGCAGCACTATCAACGTCTGGGTATGGTACACGTGACCCCGCTGACGCTGCCGGGCGGGCAGCCGAACGTGCCCGCCTTCCAGCACATGTACCTCACAAAAAAGACCAACCACAAGCGGCAGAACGAGCTGATACCCTATAACGACTGCTTATACAAGCACATGTACGAGTACGAGTACATCGCTCTCCTGGATGTCGACGAGGTGATCATGCCCGTGAAGGACGCGACCTGGCAGGAGCTGATGCGCCGGGTGCTGCCCAAGGCGTTGCAGATAAGGAACGAGACCCGCGCCTCGTACAACGTCAGGAATGTCTACTTCCTCGACGACCTACTGCACTCTCACGGTTACTTCAAGGACATACCCAAGTGAGTAAGATTTCTACTTTCACGCCGCGCCGCGCGGATCGGCCATCCGTTAATCGACCGTCCGTGAAGGGAGCGCCGAAGGTGGATGGCCTGCGCGAAGTACACCGTCTATATCGGTGTCACGGTTCTCTTCCGACGAATTAACGCAAAAATTGCAACCGCGACGGAATAATGGCAAGTTTGATAGATGTTATGTTTGGCCTTCGAGACAAAAATAGTATATTGCGTGTGCAATGATTCTTTTACGTTTTAAATTGAAGTTTTTCTTAGCGAGTTTTGTAACTCTGCAATTTCTTGTTTGATATCTTTAAGAAAATGATTTTTAGATCGTTACAATCTTTAATGTTGCTCATTTTCTGCCATTTTGCAGTGATAACTTACGTAATTATATAAAATCGCGAGAAGACGTGACGTACTTGTTTTGTTGCAACAACAACGGGTTTGTGTTTAAATGTGTTAAAAATATATATGTCGTATTAATAATTATATAATTTCATATATCATATTGTAATTATATAATTATATAATTTTATAATTAATATCATATTACAATTATACAATATCGTATTGTATATAATTACATGTCATATATCTATTATTTAGACAATGATTTAATCAATGTTTAAAAAATTGCGTTTAATTGTAGTCTTTACTTTATGAAACAATGTAGATGATATTTCGATACTTGGCTAAAATCAAGAAACAGTCAAAACCGCAAGAAATGCATTCGAGAATTCTTCTCGCAGATACATGCACATGCTGCAACACGTGTATCGCTCGAAGAACTTCACGAAGCCGAACCAGTACATCAAGTGCTTCCACAATCCGGAACGGGTGGTCACTCTGCACAATCACTTTCCGCTGGCGTGTCTGGGCGCCGGGTGCACCAGCTACCCCATCGATACCGAGGACGCGCAGCTGCAGCACTATCGCGCCGACTGCGTCCGCTCGCTGAAGAAGACCTGCGTGGAATATCGCGAGAACAGCGTGGTGGACACGACGATATGGCGATACAGAGACAAACTGATCAGGCGGGTCACTGACACGCTCAAGACACTCGGCTTCTTCGACCGGAGATAGCGTCCCGCAAGATCGATCTCGTCTCCTTTTCCTTTACTCGTTTTCCTTTACTCCTCACGAGGGAGAGGAAGGGTTTGATCGGTCTTCGCGCGCGGTCTAAAGACAAAAAAAGGGAATGTGCACGTGAGACGGGACACGGTGTATCTATCAGCGGGAGGTAATTGCCAATGGGGAACTCGCTCGGAGATTTAATCGAGAAGGTAATCGAGCTAGGTGTAACCGGTAAAATGGATTCATTTCTAGTGACGGCATAATATCGCGTTCGGATCATTTGTAAAGAAAATATGTGTTTTCTTTATTTTTCTTGAAGATTATCGTTCGATAAAAAAAAAGCGCGCCATTCGTATCTCGAACAAGATACGCAAATGGAGGAGATTATTTTTTGTATATCGAACGGTCTTTATTTTCAAGCAAAATGGAACGTGCAAAATATATATCGCGAGATCGAATCTTCCCTTTTACGATTATACTCTGGCTCTTTATCGAGGTTTATATAAGTTTTCCGGAAATTACGTATCCGGGCAAATCCGTAGTCACGAGAGCAATTTACACGGAAAACCATTACGCTCGATTTATGTGAGTCCTATTAATACAGTAGTTTTCGGGTGCTCGTTAAATTCGCGCGAAATGAGTTGTCTCTTCGACTGTAATTGCGGTTCAATTTGTATCGACAACCGGGGCCGAGAGGCGGGGGGAACGATGATGTTCGTCGATTCAAACCGATCGCAAGCAAAATATAGATTTATCGTTCGCGAGAGAAAAACTTGCAGTATTCATTTCTTCTTCGTTTCTTGTTCTGTAAATAATTTATATTTCTTTAGTCTCCTCACACATGCTCAATATATAACTGAATACAGAGTCTGCGATCGATCGACATAGCCATAGTAATAACACGGCGATGAAGTACAACGGATAGACAAAATATTGATTGACACATATTGATGAAAGTAACAATTTACAAATATAGCGAGAAATTGATAATCTCAAGAAAATTTTAACAAACAAAAAGTTACGTAAGAGAAGTGTTGCATATCAAACGTATAAAGTAAGAAACAGAAGATAAACGAAATTAAACGTAAAAACAAAGAATTTAAAGAATTTCGTTACAAAAATTCTATTAAGAGATATATTGCGTTATATACGTTAAGCTTGTTTTTCTTACGTGACAAATGTGCATTTATATATGAGTATATAATTAGACTTGATCAATCTTCTTTTTTTTCTCTTCTATATGAATATTGACGACTACTTTTTCGGAAATGTGATGATTCATCACATTTCCGAAAAAGTAGTCGTCGAACGGTTATTCCACGGAAGTGGAATAACCGTTCCGACTGAAACGCTGTGAGATATAAATACTGGTATTAATTAAGACTACTTTTTAATTAATCTTCCGTAATCACGAAACGGTCCGTTTCAGAGATTTTCGAAACGGAAACCGGAAGTTGTTTGAATTCCTATCATATACGATAAACGTAAAAAGAAGATAAAACTCGAATGGGAATATTTGTGTACATCCGTTATAAACTGTACGTCGTGTTTTTTTTTTTTTAACATCTCAAATATCTTATATTTTTTACTATTTAAAAAAGAAAATGTTTTCCCATTTTAGATTTTAATGTTTCTTTTGATGCAAATATCAACGACAGAATATTAATAGAAAATGGCATAATTTTAATTTATGCGCAACAAAATGTTTTTCTTTTCAGACGTTTTCGTTTTTTGTTTCGTAAACTTTTTATTAAATCGTTTCGAGATTTTGGAAGATCTCTTCCTTCCTTTATGGTGAACCTCGATCGCTTTCTGCGCGATGAAAATTGATTGCGTTTTACGACCCGACGTAAAAGCGTCGCTCGTAAAAGCAAGAGGGCGATTCACGTTGCACCATATCAATATAAAGGGGACCATTGTGTTAGATAAGAGTCTGTAAGAGTCGCAAGAGTCGATATGCATGACGTCGTCGGTCTACACGTGAAGATAAAATCATATTGTGTTCTTTGGAGCGTTATTTTTCAGGCTGAAACGCCTACACAGATGAAAGGGGAAGTTACTCGATTATCAGTTATTATCTTAATTGACACGCATTATTATTTTAATAGATAATTAAAAAAGCGTTCCTTTATTATTGCTCCCTTTCATGCAATAAAATTATGTTTTTTTTCCGTAAAAACATTGCTTATATGTAAAAAAAAAAAAATCGTAAAAATAGAAACACAATATTATCATGTGATAATACAAGTATCTAATATACGTGTGCTTGTAGTGTTTAAAAATAAAATTATAAAATCAACGCTTTTCGCGCTGATTTGAAAAAAAAAAGATAAAGCCATTCTTCAGATTTGGTCGATGAGAAAAACAGACTGAATTTCTTGTGTAACCAACATCTATACACTGTTTTGCGGGACAGAAAGACTCGTTCGTTTGCTGTAACGATCTTTTGTACATATCTCTGAAAGTAATAAATGACTACACACAAGGAAAATATAACCACGCATCTCTCTCCTATGCATCCTATAAATGATTCAACTATTGCAATCAGGATTTTCCTTAATTTACGGTCGTGATTAATACTAGATTATTAGAATAATTTATTACTGACAGTTCGAAGAGTCAAAGATCTTATAAAACTTTATAAGATAATTCTTAATTAGAAACTGAACAATATGTATTTTAATTATAAGAAGCATATATTATATATAATATTTTAAAATCAAATGTTTCTTTTTTTTCGTAATTACAAGTAACGCGATTAGAATTAATATAAAAGATAGCAAAACTTTGCAAATTTTTTGCGGCTGAATAACATTTGACACACGAAGATCCACCTATCACGTCAGCTGAGCACAGCTTATCGCAATGCCAATAATGTACATAGTTCTGGGACGTGTCGCGTGATCCTCGGCGCGAATGCCGTTAGTGTCATTCGGAACGTCTGTTGATTTATCGGGCGCGTGTCCAAATTGTCGGGTATTATCAGTGTGATGAGCTCGCGCGCGCATCGTCGCCCGACATACGTCGAGATAATCGATGGCGATTGCAATATAAGCGCACCCGTCAACTACGCGTTGCGCTTCTCTCGGGTGACATATACGACGCCGAAGAGAGAAACTCGGTGCCAACAATTTCTCAATCCGCCGATGTCCGTTTATTTACTTAAACTTCGAGATTTTCGATCATTTTTAGAAGTAGGATAACAGAGACTTAAATGTATGCAAGATTAATCTTTAGTTAGTTTAAAGTAATAAATAAATTATTGTTCTACTATACAAATAAATAAAACACCTCAAACAAGAAAACAAAAATTAAAATTTTTAAAACAAAAAAATACGATGTGAAATAAGTAGCTTGTTAAATTAGTTTTGTTTCGAAAGTTGATGAAAGTTCCATGAAAATACGAAAAATATTATTTTGAAAGTACCATTTTTTTCTTGACGCGGTAGACAAATAATACATCAAAGAAGTACATCTAAACCAACTTTGCCGACTGACAATATGGCAGTGTTGATTAAGTCTTTCAAGTAGAAAAGTGCGGAGACACCGATAAACCAGGTGGCACGAGATAATCGATAAGTAGCCTTCTGAAGATATATAATTTTTTACAATTAATCAACTTTTTCTTACTGTGGACAAAAATCTACTTTAATGCAAAATTTTTGCTGTTACGTTCTCTCTCAAAACAAACGCCAACAGACTTTCGAAAAAATATTTTTCTATGTAAAATGTGCGCTATTGCAAAAGTTGTAAATATTTTTGCTTTCTTCGCACTTTAAATTCTTTTACTCAAGTGTCAAATTTTGTTTCGTTAAAAATTTTCAAAGTATACAAGCTCTCATCATTAGTTTATATTTTGCAATATGTATAAAAAGGTTTTAATGTTAATTCTACTTTTTGCGATAATTTTTTCACAAGAGACTTTCCGCAAAATAAAAAACGAATGACAATGAAAAGATTTTTTCGCAGAATAGTCAAAACACGTTGGGGAAACATTGAAAACTTCCGCCATACTATCCGCGGGAGTATCTCTCGCATCAATATATATCCCCATGATTCTCTCTCTGCAAATAAACCGCCACTAAAAATAAAAGCGTCTTTCCGTTGTTGGCTTCGCGCGCCGCGGTACTTCTCCTCTGGTGATACTCTGTCCGGACCGTTGCCACGAGCGAATTTACATGATCGACTGCCTCATGTTTATTCATGTAACCTCCGCACGGTCCAATTAATACACGCCGTCGCGATAATTACTGACGCCGGACATATATTCGTCACGGCGCCTATCGTCCTCCTTCACTCCCCTCCTTATCCCCATGTTGTAAGCGTGATATCGTATACTATTTATAAAAATTTGTCTTCGGATAGAGATCTCGGAAGTATTTCCACTTACGACAAGATCCAAAATTTTAAAATGCGAAGAATAATTCTCTTAAAATTCTTGAAGTTTAATTCACACTCAAGTGATTCTTTCAATAAAATAATTAGTTGCAAGCACATCGTATGATAAACATATAAGAGTTAATTCTCCGTGACTCGCATTTAAAACTTCTTTACAACGGCACAAAGCTAATTCATGTATAGCATACTGATGCAATGTAATCCCGTTTGCGAAGGATCGGGAGTTTGAAAATGGTCCATCGCATCCAGCGAGATCTCGTTACCCGTATTATTCACTGCCGAGCAAAGCCCGGTGCATACAAATTTACATTTAAGTACATAAGCGTGTCGTAAATAATGTATACAAGAATGTATCTCGGTGAATGAAGCGCACGAGAAAAAAAAAAAAAAAAAATTTGTATACGCTACACATGCTGATGTATCAACAGAAAAGTTAAACGGAATAGAATAGCTCAGCCAGCTTTTTGCGTGGCGTTGAGAAAAATTGAGTTCCGAGAATATAATGAATTTATAGAGAGGAAAGAGACACAAAAGCGAAAAAAAAAAATGATGATGAAAATTCATTTCTATTTTTTCTACTTTTACATTTCCTCTCGTGCGACTATTTATAATATTCAAGTTCTCGACTAAGACCGGTAAAAAACTTGAAATTTTTACGTCACATTTGTAACAAGTCAATTTGCGCTATTGTAATATTTATTTCCCGTATGCTTGAAAATTAGATCTGCAGAAGATATACATCGATGCCGCGGCGAATGCGAATCTCTCTGCCCGGCGTCATCGGTTTCCGAACGAGATTTTGACGCTGGGATAAATTTGGAACAACCGCCTCGCGGTGGTAACTCAGCTACGCTCGACGTTTCTCTGCGCCTTAGTTTCGTGCTGAGAAACATGCGGGAATCATGAGCGTGTCGTTATGGAGAGTTTCCGAAGTTGCGTTCGGGTGTTTGCGAGTAAACGTGAAATTTACGCGACGCTAAAGGATCCTTCGGGATGCTTAAGAATCCGAACGACGTTCCGAGTTTGAGAGAGAGTAAATCTTCTTTGATCTTATGAAATTAACTGTGTGCGTGCAGTTATCGGTAGTAACAGCAGCCTCACTTGAACACGTGCCGCTTTAAATAGCCATCGCGTGTTGGTGCGTGGCGTTTGTATACTTTTGTAAATGTTACTTAATATTTTCACGTATTGAAAAAGTAATAACTTTTCACTAGCAAACAATTCGTAATTATAACGCGACCGTAACGAAGTTATCAATAAAACGAGATCGCGCGAACGAATGATCGTTGTTGACAAACGAATAAGGATACGTGTACGACAAAAAAAAAATCGCTTGCTATTGAGTCGCTATCGATCGTCGATGTCGACAACAGTCAAAATAGACATTGAAGAAAATGTATGTTATTAAGACGCCTGAGTGCTCGTTTCGGTCATATTGAACGACGACATACGTAGATTGAAGTATATACGCTAGTTTGTCAATGCGCGATAAGAAGGAGGTTTTGCTCCATCAGCGATAGAATAGATTTCGGATTTTGTGACGACGATAGTGGATCGTATTTTGTTGCAATTTATCTGCAAATCGCTCTTTATTCGAAAATTCACGCCAGTCGATAGTTTCTCATTACCGATACACGAACTCTGTGTCGTGAAATAATTATTCAAAATACGCCGCCAGCGCGCGCATGTATAATATAATTAATATAATATCTGTGCAAAATGATATAATTACTTTCTCTTTAGAAAATAATGGTATCGATTCAGCGTTACAAATTCTACACAGTTTGTCACTCCGCTGAGGCACTACGCTCGACATCGAACGAACAAAATTAATCGCGATTACATATTAAAAAAAAAAAAATGACTTGACGAAAACAACAACGACAATGTTTTCAATTTAATACCCACCTCAGAATGCAAATAAAATACACGAGAGTTTAAAACTATTAGCGATGAAAAACTCTTCTGTTTGCATAAAAAAAAAAAAAAAAAAAAAAAAAAAAGTCATATTTTTCACGGAATTGTTTGTAACATGGCGATTCGTTATTGCAACACGTGCACGTGATTATTCATGTTTGGTATGACGGTTTGATATTACGTTACGCAGAAATTCAATAGGAGAAATATTATTTAATAGGCTTTTAAATTTTTAGTAAAACTCTGTTTATCTCTCTGTCTCTCTTTCTCTTTTTTCGAGAGTTGAAAATCGATGCAATATTAGCTTCACACACATGTGTTCGATAGATATCCGAATTCGATCTTTTTAATTTTTTTTAAACAGAGATATTTTACTGCTCTAAACTTTTTTTCAAAATAGACAAAAAAACTATTCAAAATGCAATATCGAATTTGAAAGAGAAAGAGAGAGAGAGAGAGAAAGAAAGAGAGAGATCAACAAATTTACTGCACAAGATCAGCGGGAATCTAATTATTAGCAATTAAAGCTAATT
The DNA here is from genome assembly GCA_014825455.1 of Pseudomyrmex pallidus. Lineage (NCBI taxonomy): Eukaryota > Metazoa > Arthropoda > Insecta > Hymenoptera > Formicidae > Pseudomyrmex > Pseudomyrmex pallidus. The sequence continues at coordinate 57,988 of QVNV01013621.1, forward strand.
GACGAGAGGCTTCGCGCAGTGCTCGCTATGTAAATAGAGAATCTAATAAGAGGATACCCGCGATCTTCTTGAAAGGAGGGAAGTAGAAAATGCCGCGCTCGCGAACGGAGATGTTCGACCCGATGGAAGTGGAGAAACCATCGAGATGCATCAGGTTCCTACGGCTGCTGTGGAAATTCAGCAGATGCGTCTTCTCTCACGTGATGCTGATCTCTTTGGTGGTTGCTTATTGTGTAATCGGCGCGTACGCTTTCGAGTCACTGGAGGCGAATCACGAGAGAGAGGTAAATTGCAAATACCCATCTGGATTCAATCTCATCCGGCACACACTACACATACAACACTCTATCGACTTGCTTAAATTCGAAGTTTTTTTTCTTAATTAAAGAACGAAACTTTAGCTAGATTAAAAAAACCAAAAAATATTTTTTTTTTTTATTTTAATTGTTTTATGCAGCATCAAGTTACTCTCGCGTTTACATTCGCACTATTCTTGTTGTGCGTTGCTTCGTATTATATTTTTCGACTTATTAAAACTTTCTGCGACTTAGTAACATTTTCTACTTCATTGTGAATATCGAATTTACATGTCGGAGCTGTCTGTGGCTCAGCTGATCTGTGCGGAATCAGTAACCAAGAGATCCAAGGTTCGAATCCCCGCAAATTGATAGCTCACTGAAAATGTATCTCTGTCACGAGATTTCCCTAAATTTAAAGCGTTTATGCGCAATTACGGTGGTTCGGAGTCCACCTAAAACTGTAGGTCCTTTATTCACTCTGCAATTCGAGAGTGT
>QVNV01013622.1:0-59861 GCA_014825455.1 Pseudomyrmex pallidus
AAAAACTTCTTCCGCTTTTTATCTAATTGCATATACGTCCTTGATTTAATTTATATATTCAATTATTATTTTCCTTTACATTGAGAATATCTCAAAGCTCGGGACGAAATGTATGTTTGTTTAAATAAATACAAATATATATTGCGCATCGTATACAACACAAGAACTGCGTTGGAAGAACTCAATTGCCAGTTATTTAATTAGTTTTACAAAATAATTCTCGTAATTACTGTGAATTACATTATTGCGATGTAAAAGCTCTTTCTGTCTTTGATGTTTCGTCGGATTTTTTTTTCTTTTTTTTTTTTATTGTGCTCGGATTTTCCGCAGTGTATCGATCGCGTCACTTCTCGTGCTTGTGCGCGCGTTAATTAGCTACTCGCGCGCGTCGCATTAGCGACTAATTGCCGTTCTTGAGTGCAACACAAATGAGGACACACTCGCCGTGCATGAACGGTGTCATAAAGGCGTTCTCGTTCTGTTAAAAACACAGTAGGTTTGCGGTTTCGCGAATGGCATTAAATATTTACGGTTTCCTGCACGCGAAATTGCCGGTCTACCTAATCTCTCGGAACGAAATCTCTCCGAGAGACGCAGATCAAGCAAGTAGAATCGTCCGATCTTCTTCCTCCGCAATGTTCCTCTCTCGCTCTCTCTCTCTCTCTCTTTCTCTTTCTGTCTGCCGCCTCTGTAATCGCGAGGAGTGCATCGTCTATTTGTAATGAAGCTCTTGGGCATTAAGTTAGTCGAGGGTAAACGCAAATACTTTACGTTCTTCCTCCGGATGTCGTGTTGCGCTGACGTTAACCGGATGCGCTCCGCCTACACTTGCAACCGAGAGAACGTAGAGAGATCGATTTTTCAAGGTGTCATATTTCTTGTATAAGGATTACATAATGAACTGTAGCACAATATTTCTCTTGGCGTACATATGCGGATACACGTCTTGCATTGCAAGTGGAAAATTATTGCGGGACGTAACGGTGCGTCACACACACTTATAATCTGGTATTTTTTCACGTCGCATTTTGACGACCACGTTAATGCAACATGTATATTGCAATTGTTCCCGCGAAATAACGTGCCGTAGGAACGTTATTCTCTTGGCGCGCTAATACGACGTATGTTCTACCGATATTTAATGTTGAGACGAGTCGCCACGACAATAGAAGCGGATACCGCGCATATATTAACCGATCAAATACAATATACAATGCGAACGTTAATTGTCATGTATTTTCTACAGATGATTATTTATCGAAAGCTACAGATTTCTCGGTGGACGTTTTGTTTCGTGATGTTAGATGCGACATTTCGATATTCTCAGATATAAATTATATCATTCAAAGATTTTGTTCACAAATAACTTATTGCGTTGAGCAACGACAATCGATAGTCTTGTTCGGGAAATGAAGACGACGCGCGTGGAGGAAGCGCGCGCCGGGCGAGTGGGAAACGAGGAAAAACCTGCAAAACACGCGACATACGGCGACGTGTATCGATTTGGGACGCGGAGTTGGCTCCCTGTTGCACGAAGACTAAATGACGGCATATTATTCCCCACTTACCCACCCGGTTACGTCGGTAAAGAATACGGGAACACGACGTGAAATCGCTCGCGTGCGGCATGAATCATCATTCATTTCGTGTTACCGGCGACGTCGACGTACGTACGTGTCGGTACCGCGTGCACCTGCAACGTGCGCACGCGGGTGTGCGTGTGAGTCCACGCGAGCGCCGCAACGACGCCGGGCTGGTGGACGCCGGGCTTTTATCTCTCCAGAATCGGTTTACATGACCGCCATCTGATAAGTCAAGTCCGGGCACAGTGGGATACCCCTTATTTACTCCCTTTTCTCTATTTTGTCTCTCTCTCTCTTTTTTTTCTCTCTCTCTCTCTCTCTCTCTCGTCCGTGTACTTACCCTTATATACGTTTGTCAGGACTACATCGAAGCGAGGCTGCGCGCGAGACGGGCATAACGTGGGGAATTGTTTTATCGCGATTATCTTTAAAATACCTGTACTATATTTCATATACGTGCATCGAAATTTTACGGTTCCCTTTTCCGTGTCTCTTGTGTGTTTTGTGTTTAACATCACTTTGTACAAGATTTTATTTAGACAACTATTAATTAAATGTACAATAACAGTTGCAAATTTTGAGGCGTGCAAAATATGATATAAGATAATAATATTTAAATTAGATATTTCCTCTTATTATAATAATATTCCACAACAGTAAAAATATAATATGAAAACTAATTGCACCATTAAGGTGAAAAAAAGCTACACGCACGAGATGACACAATTTTCTTTTCGTACAGTTGAAGAATTTTCGAAAAATCACGGTCGCCACGCGCGTGTCGTTCCAATAAATGTTCCCACGTTTTTGTAAATGCAGTTCCACACGTTACGCGGCAGTAATGCCGTTAAGTGACGACGAGAAAGAGATCATATACGTATGGGATAGGGCAAAAACGGCAAATCATGATATTTAAGTGGGCGATCGTTACCCGGTGATAGCGCTTAAGCCTCGTTCGTTGAGCGGGGAGTCGCCCCGCGTGTGTCAACCGCGCGGAGCACATCCTCGATAGATAGATCGTTGTCGAGGAAACTCCCACGCCGAGGACGCGCACTTTTTACAGAGCTGCTTTTCTCGAAGGGTCCCGGTAGGATGTATTACGATGACAAAGTGGCGTGTCGTGCCGTGGGGGTGGATGCAAACCCCGTGGGCGCGAGAGGTAGCGCGCGCGGAAGGGTTCGTCGATTATACATGGCGAGGATATCAAACAAATTGAGTGCAGATCCACTCGCTCGCTCGCTCGTTTATAATGACATCAACGCGCCTGCCTGCGTGCGCATGGATGCACTGTCATCGGCGCGTGTTTACGCGTGCGTGCGGCCGGCGTGTTTCACGCCATTTTGAAACGCGTATATGCAAGCGCGCGACTGAAACGTCGACGTGCAAAAACGGTGTCATTAACGACGCGACGACACAATGGAACAAAACTCCATCGATGTGATTTCTCTCTCTCTCTCTCTCGCTCGTTCCTTTTTCTTTTTTTACACTCGTGTTTTTTTTTTGTTCGCGGATATCTAAACGTATCGCGCCACGATGTGACAATGTATTGCGACGCATTGTCCTCTCTCAGTCGCGCGTTCGTATATCGTTATTCGATATAAAAAAAAACAAAAAAAAAAAAACAAAAAAAAAACTAGCAAAGCGCACACCGCGCTTGTATAATCCGACGTTTCTGGCGTACGATGAATCGTAATGTGCTCAGATATGAATCCTGTTGACACAACTGTAAACAACGATGGCAAACTGCAGCCGGTATTGCGGCGCGACTGTTCCCGCGTGTACCTCCGGGATTAATTAAACTGAACAAACTCGCGTTAAACGACGCGCGTCATTTATGGTGTTTTGTTTAATTTATCGGGATGAAAAATTTTATCCGATGAAGTGACCGTGCGCTCTCTTGTTTAAAATATTTCACATCCTCGCTGTATATATTTATGTTTCTGCGAAAATTAAACTCGTCTTAAAAACACCGCGACGATTGCAAAGTGCAATAATATATTAAAGTTAAGAAAATCGTGTGTGTAAATCTCTCTGAAACTCTCTAAACATACATCTCTTATTTGTACGTGTACTCGTTTGCCGTCAGCAAGCGGGGTTCAAGCCGCGTCTCTCTATTTCAGCAAACGTTGCGGAACGATGGGTTTCGACTGGTGGCCTGGCGAAACGGATTTTCGTATAGGCAAGCGTCGAAAGACCTTCCCCGGCGTCGCGACGACATTGCTCGCGAGCACCGATGATTAATGACCGCGCCTTTTGATATATCGCTGTCATTTTTCACGCATAGATGGGATCCGTTGATATTCCCTTTGCCACGCACTCACACCGTGAAAGGGAGCGTCGCGCATTTTCCGGAGACGACGACGGGGCGCGTAGCAAAAACTCGACAACTGCATTATTATACGATGAGGAGGGGAGCGCAAAAAGAGAGGTATACAGAGAAAAGAGGAATGGAAGATACTGCCGTTACGCGCTTTTGGCGCTGCGCAAAAAAATCGTAAGCGCGCGCTGACGTATCAATGTTATCGCCTCCGCGGCTCTTGCGAATCTTTCATCGCGCAACGCTTCTCGTCGTCGTCGCGGCAAAGGCTGAGGATTTACGTGCGTCGACGACGCGCCCTCCCCCGAATGAATTCGTTCTTGCTCGGCTCGGAGTACAGGGGATGGAACGTAAATACGTCGTCGGCGACGAGATATTCCGTTCGGATAAGGTCCGATGGTGTTCGCGCGAATTTCGGAGAACCGTGTCGCTCGTGCGAAGAATACGTGACGTACTCTCGCGACGGCGCCGCACTATCTCGCGCACGGCTCGCAGAACGACTTTTGTCGCGAGCGCGTTCGACAACGATCGCAATTCTCATACGAAATTCATATCGACATCGGAAATGTATGTTCGAATCGCGCGCGTGCTCGTTTGTTCAGCTCGAATAAAGTAGAACACGCCATGGTTTTTTCTACTGTCGATGTATGTATATATCATGTTTAAGTTGAGTTTATTAGCTTCTCCGAACAAAACGTTTTCTGTGAGAGCGCAAAAAACATACGGGAAGAAAATGAAAAATAAATAAAAAATTGTGCCACAGTCAGTTCATTTACAAATGCTGTTAAAATTAAATGCAAACTGCGGAAGTGAATTTTTTTTTCTCGCACGTTTGCTCAAGTAATCGCGCGCGGAGAAACTCTGTGGAGAAAACGGGGGTAATTTCGGCTTGAATTTCCGCATACGCGGCGCGGCATCGTTCGAGGAAGGGGACGGCAAGGGGAATGCGCGGAGTTGCATGCAACGATGCGAGTGGCAAGCTCAAAAACAAGTTCGCAACTTTGGCGAATCGGAGGTAGGGGCGACTCTTGTCTCAGCGCGGTACGTGACTCGGCTTGCGGCGAATTATTAAACTGCGTCATAATTGAATCTGACCGGCTTTTGGCCACGTAGATGCACGTTGCAGGTCGCGGTTACTCGCGTGCTACAGCTCCGTTTCCCACATGTGGGAGCATTAGTGCGAAAATTACAGACGGAAACGTGCGAGGTGATTTGCTCGCCGTTACAGAGTATCGCGTCTCGATTATTTTTGCACAAGGAGCAACGCAATTGCAAACGGCGTCATTGAATACGACGTTTTCTCGCAATCGCGCGATTTGTCACTTACGGTAATATATCGCACGGTTGTTTATGATGTTCTCTGTATATGTATGGATCTGCAATTTTACTGACATATATAACGATATATACGCGAGATTATCTTAAAGATCGCTTATTTTCCGATCGAATCGAAATCGCCGTAGGATGTAGAGTCAATTATTCATAACGTTTATCGCATACATTAATATATCGAACGGTAGATTATACGATAGATTATGCAGTCTCTCGCGGAGAGAGCTGATGCTCTTGGCGATATTTGGAGCATAAGGAAAAGCGGAAATAATGTCGGCGAAATTCGGTTTGGCCATGGAGTGGCCGCGGTGGGAGATCGAAGGTTAAAGGAGAGCCAGCTGGCGAAAGCTAGGCTCGGGAATATTAGGTTTATCGTTTCCACCGAGAGAGGGAATCGTTGAGACGGCACACAACGGTCGGAGATAGAGAGGGAGAGAGAAAGGACGGAAGGTGACGCTTTTCCATCGCCGCGAGATTGAATAATTCAAAAGCGTCTTGCCCAGCGATTTTCAAACGGCGAGCGCGCCCACTTCCGCCTGCGGACGCAATCCCTGCTCTAATTCCGCGTCTCCGAATAAATGCATACTATTAACGTGGAGAGGCGGAACGGACGGGATGCAGAGGTACGCTTTTACCACTATGAGGTAGTCGTGTGTCTCTTCTCCTCAACCTTACGTCGTCGTCCCCGGAAGAGATTTTCTCTCACTGATCTCTCAATATTCATCGACCGTACAACTCAAGCGGTGACGAATGAGAATCGAGAGCGAGGCATTTTCTTACGTATCAAATCATGTGCGCGCGTAATTGTTTTGACGATAGTAATTTTTTCGCGCGTTCTTCCGATTATCCATTCGACGACTCGGTCGTTACGTTCGGCGTCGCGGTCGTCGCAACGCGACCGGAAGACCGTCCAAGTTCCGTGCATCACGCGGAACGTCAATTCGCCGGGACGAAGAAAAATCGCCGATAAAAGTCCACGGGTCGTCGCGGAACTTCCACTTTGATTTTCCTCGCGCGCTCCTGTCATTTATTAAGATCGACGCTTTAAAAGCGGTCCGGGGCTCTCTCACGGCCGAGCCGAGAGCGTTTGCCATAAACCCGTCATCGAGGTTGTCACTTCCGGTCTCCGAGAGTGGCGTTAAAAGGACGCAGAGAGGCGCTCGCCGGGGCACGTCGCGAAGTCGGTCGACGTCTCAAAGTGATTTCAATGTGTCGTTAAAAAAGAGAAGGCGGGAGAGGAAGCGGAGTAGGGGAGAACGGGAGAAGGCGGGAAGGCGAAGAAGAGGTGAGCACGGAAGGAAATATTCGAATGACGACGGCGACGTTTTGCGCATCGTGGTAATGGCGCCGTTCTATCACGATTACCGAGCCGCGATTCTGCATGCGACAAGGCGTCGTTACTCCTCCCTTCGGCTCTCCCGTCTTTCTCTCTCTCTTTCTCTCTTTCTCTCTCTCTTTCTCTCTTTCCTCTTTCTCACCTTCGCCTTTCTAAGCTACTCTTCCGCAGGGCTCGACTGCCATCCTTCCGACGACAATCACCACCCTCGACCTGCACACCGCTCTCTTCTCTTCCCCTCTTTGCCTCCCCGCAGTCCCCGCGCCGCAGTCCCTTCATTTCGCGTTGCCACTTGACACTAGACGCTCTTCTGTCTAGTGGAGGTGGCTGCATCCGCAACGCTCAAAAACCTCCGACTCGCCTGTCGGCATAAATGCATGCATATGTATTCCGCGATTGCATGTGTATGAAATATGTGCTGTGTGTGCTCACCACGCGAGTGTGCCCCAGACGTCTAGGTCACTCGCCTTTCTTAGCGTTAGTGATATTTTTCCTTCTTCAAAGCCGGCTGAAAAGATCACGCTGTCTCTTTTATATCGCGCCGAGAAGTTTCATCAAAATATCGTCTCTTCATCCAGTTATTATTTCGTCGCCAGAATAATCACGAAGTTGATTAATACCAGAAATTAAAGTATAATTAAAAAGGAATCGCGAGAGAAATATCTGATGATTTTTTTTCGAGAGGTTTCTCTTTTGTGAAGTGAAAAATCGTATATGCGTTTTTATATAAAAAAATTATTATCTCTACGGCGCTCTCGCGCGCGAACATATCGTATCTCACAGAAGTCCGTACGCCGCGCAACGCGGTCTCGCGCGTGAAAGGACGTTGATTGGATCATGGCGCGCACCTGCGACGGTCTCGCTATATTCCAAATTTCGCGTTTTCATCGCGGCGTCAAAGAGTTCGACGAAAAGGCAAAATAAAGGGGATTGTGGGAGGAAGAGGGCGGACGGTGCGGAAAATTACTCGCTCTGTCATTCGCCCGCGTCGCGCATCGGGCGAGAATTGCGCAATTAGCCGACGCGACGCTTCGCAATTATCATAATTACGCGATGTAATTGTATTACTCGTAATTTACTACGTGCACAGTGTCTAATCTCGCGAACGGTGGAGGGAAAATGTTTCAAATATGAAAACAGTTAGGTAGCGCGCGACAAAGGCGAAGACAAATTTCTCTCGTAAATTTTGCATTGTGCGCATCTTCAGGAAGAAACAACGCGCGCGCGCGCGGGAGCAAAGCGTTTCTGAATATAAAATTGCCCTCGTTCGCGCAAAATAAACGCGAACGTCTTGCAATGGAGGTGTCAAGATGGCACGCAAAGCACACGGACGAATATAATGCGACACGAAAGTTGCAGTCGCAAGCATGTACGTGAGAAATGTCTTTGCCTTGTAATACGAACGCAAAGTTAATTTTTCGGAGGTACGATATACAAGTGAGAACAAGAGCTGAAAGCTTGTATCGCGAAAAGAAATCGGGAAGAGAGATCGTAACGGTATCCGACAAATGTAAGAAAGAGCAGTGAAGAAGATTGGCGGATATCTCGTCGAGGAAAAGATCCTGGACTTGCACGGGAAAAGAAGATTATGTTATCGCACGGGAAGTTCATGAAACGTTGTCGAGCTGTTGGCAGATAGTTGACCGTGGTCGTTTCTTTATATTAGGCTCATAAAGGCAGCCAACCGAGCACAGTGTATACGACGGCGATTGCCACCGCATCTCTTCCCATTCTCCGCTTTTCCCTTACCGCGCATTTCCAGCGGTCGGCGAGGCGAAGCTTTTACCGACGATGGAGCAAACGGGAATGCGATTAATGGATCTCCACTTGCTAACGGAGTGATTTGTCGCGTGCGGAAGATTTACGGAAGATCGATCGCACCCGACGTCCGCGACACGTATCGTTTTTTGCGCGAGACTCTGATTCATCAGTTATGTCGGTTATTTATCGCAATCAGAGAAAGAAAATACAATTGTCTCCAACTCCGCGGCGCATATCTAATAATAAATATTTAGTCGAATCGTCCACAAGTCTAATATCTTCAATATTAGAGATTTTAGAAATCTTCGTATTTACTGCAATCGTTTTTTCTGTTTTTCGATTTTCCACAAACACATCGTGAAACTTCAATACTAGTAGGAAAAAAAAAATCGTTGCTTTCGTTCTTCAGTTGCATGTTACATCATACCGGGACACAAAGGACAATCTGTGAGGATCTTTTAGGACCGAGTGCTCGCGGTTGAGAGATAAATGAGAAAAATGGAGAACAGGTTTTGTTTAAATAAACCTTGCACCTTTGTCCGCGAGATGGGAAAATGGAGAACGCGGGAAATGTCCGAAGTAAGCCAGAGACGCGGCGCGAGTGGCGCTCGAAGGCCCAGGCTCGTGTGTTGTCGACAAAGCAAAGGAGGAAGATAGAAGAGAGGCAAGCAAGCGTGTAAAGCGCGTCGACAAACCGGAGAGAGAGTACACGAACGTGAAAAAAGTGGGCATAGCTAGGGGGTGCTCGGGTAGGGTGGCAAAATAGCGCGCTTTGTGCGACGAGTGAGACGCCAGTCTTTATGACGCTACTCGGCCATAACGACGCCCATTGCATTGTGTCCCATGTAAAGCAAACCCTGCTCTCGTTGCCGCCGCAGACCCTCGGCTGTGGAGATCGGCCTTGGCACGGAGGCCAGAACTCGCGAGTGTCGCAACTCTCGTGCTTTCTCTTTCTTTCTCTCTTTACTTTTCCATCTTCTTCTGCCTCGCGGCCGTCTTCTTTTCTTCGCTACATAATGCGCCGCGCGATAAAAGAAACGAATGTCAACCGCGGCCCTTTTAAACGCGTCGTCGACTCGGTCCTTCACCATCGCTCTCTTTTCCCAAAAAAGAGAGAAAGTTGAAGACGCGTCTGGGCGGAAACCGGTCGTTCCTCACCGCGATCGTTCCGCGACGACGCGGGATCTTCGAACCCTGAAGTTGGGGAACGAATTGAGTGCACCACCACGAACGGAAGAATGTAATGGGAAGAAGACAGCTGTCTCCGTGAATCGACTTAATTGACGCGCTACGTGATCCTTGCGAAGCGTTATTCGGTCCGGAAACATATCACAGTAAAAATTTCGAATTATAAAATCACAACGTTTCGCGAGAGGAACACGTCCTTGTGATCTTACGCGATGCACCCGAATACTCTCCGACTCTTGCTTCCCGGAGTTTGCTTGCGCAATCAAGTAAATCGGATTCGTACAATTTCTCGGTGGCGATATCTCGCTCGTCTCTCGTCGCTTCTTTCGTGGAATTAGGCGTCCGGTCTGGTAACGATGACCGAGAAAGGAACCGAAGCAAAAACGGTTGTCGATGTGAATCTCACCCACGGGATATGATTAGAAAGTAAATCAAAAGTTTTCTCTCTCTTTCTCTCTCAAACGTATAGATTCAGCAAATTACAAATTCGGGACATTTATTTCTACCCGGGAGATTCCGTAGCAACGGCTTCTGTTGTTTTAAAACGAATGTCAGGAAACTTTTGAGAACAATAATTGAATTCAACTTTGAAGAAGTTTTTCGATGTAGAATGCAAACGACGTCGAGGAGGGCGGAAGGGAAGGGACATTATTACTTTTAGCCTTTCCATTCGATAGATTGGTACGTTCCAGAACTTGCTACCCAGCTCTCAAACGACGAGATGAGAGAGCGGGGATAACGGAAATAGGTCGAAAGACATCCCCGGTAGCGGGAGTTCTGGTTTTGATAGTTATGATTGCGACAGTGGCACGCCCTCCTTCTAGTCGGACGGGTTGTGCCGCCCGCTGAGTGCCATCCGTTTTCCTACGTTAATATCCCCGCCTGCAAACATCGCTCTCTCCCGTGCTTCTGTTACAAGCTTCATCTGTTAGGGAGTCTTTTGTGAAGTACGCATTCAAATTCCCTCACTGTGTTACTCTTCATTAATCATTTTTTCTTCGTTAAGAGATAACATTATAAAAATATTTGGATCGAAGACCTCAAAGTCGACTTATTTACGACTGCTTAGTACGTAAAAGGATAATGAAGTAACTTCTCGTTGCTCGAGAAGCGCGGAAGCCTCATAAAAATCTTCGCTCGATCCCGTCGGGGAAACAGATTTTAAAAGACCGCTGCTTGCTCCTTTTCTCTCTCGTTCTCTCTCTTCAAATCGCGCTGCGCAGTCGTTATACCTAACTCTTTTAAATGAACTCGTTCCACTCGTCGTTTCCCTTTCCTTCTCATCGACCGCCATCGGATGATAATGTAGCCGGATGACGCACCGTGTTTTTAGGCGCGAGTTACTGCCGCTTCCGTGGCCGCCTGATTTACATTTATTGCGGCGTTTACGTAATGGCCGCCGCTACATCTTCCGTTATTCCAACTAATTATACTCCCATTCGAATGAAATACGATCCAGCGAGCGCTGAATGTTTCTGCGTGCGAAGTTGAGGGATTTGGTCAGCGGTCAATTTTCACGGCGCCATATCACCGCGCGCATCGACTATTCATTCGCTGTCCATATAATCGGAATTGTCATTACGCCACACGCGAGCGCGACATATCGCGGATGTACTCGCAGCGGGATGCAACGCGTGTGTACACATTTATCTTTTTTTGATTTTTTTTGTGTATACATGCGTGTACACCATAAAAGATTCGAGAAGACAATCTGGTAATTTTTTATTTCGGCTTTTTATCGTTTCGTCCGCTGAACGTGAGCGCGCAATTACTCAGATCCCATAACATTATTGCGGGAATAAATCAATTTCTCGTATCGGTAATTTAAACGCACACGCGCGCGCGATTAATCATTTTTCTTGCAATTGAATCGTCAATCGGTTCGATATACACGACTCGTTATACGCGGCAAAGTCAATTTCGAGATGATCGCATAAATTACGTCGTTATACGGAATCGGGCGAGAAACGGCAGCGGAGAAGAGAATTTCATACCTGCGGCAAACTCGCAGAGCACTCGTGGTGCGATGCCGACACACCGTGGAGAATAATTCTCGCGGGTTACAGCTAATTGCGATTAGGTCAAGAGAGCGAGAAGCTTCAGTCTCCCGACGGAGACTTCGGGAGCTACGTAATCAGAACTACGAAATGATCTTATTCCGGATGGAGAAGCCGCAGCTTCCTTCGGCGACCGGGGACTGTCGTCCGGATACGAGCGCGCGGGCGCGCGCTGCCTCAGCAGATCCCTTTCCCCACGGTTAATTGGCCTCGTTTGTTACGATTACACGAACGATACATCCTTTTTATCGTCATCCTTTGGTCGAAACGACCGTTGTCCTCTTTACCAGTTCGCGTTCGTGTGCTCGAGCCGTACATCTCTCGCTTGAATTTCTGCTTAATGTCCGATAAAGAAAGATCGGTGGTCGCGACCTCCGTTCCCGGTAGATTATCTCGATCCATTGGGGATAATATATATACATATATGTATGGATATGTAATATCGCGAACTATTTCTACCGGGGATATTGTCCTAAGCGATTTCTCGAAGAATTTGTAGATATGTAAATAGGTATGTAATTGCAACGCATTACAAAATTTTTACTGAGAATTACATAATGTAATAAAACGATTACCTTGCACATTTAGGATTTACAAAAAGATCAAATTTATAAATTTGTACTTATTGTATGTTTGTTTCTAAAAATATGTTCTACGATTGTAAAATGCTCTGCATTTGTGGAACTTCGGCCACGTAATTTACTTTGCGATTTTTAGCAAGATAAGCCAACGATAAGTTGATATATCATTTCGAGTTTATTACCGTAGTTTAGTTACTCGGATTGCTGTCGATTTTTTTTTTTTTTTGGCCAACCGAGTGCCGGCGTTGAATTGAACAAAAGAGACGAACGTCGTCGCTGAAGCATGATGCTCGAAAGGGTCTGGCTAAAAATCGGCGCCGCGGAGCGGCAAAGCGGCCGCTCGAAACGCGTCGAATTTCCTCTTTCAATTTCGCAGGTACTATTCAATTTCCCGAGCTCGCGGCTAAGGAACGTTTGGATATTTCTCTCCTTTTTTCTATCCTCACCCGTCTTCTTTCTTTCTACCGTAACCCCGTGATTGCTGCTCGCAATCCCCGCGCGCTTTCTCCCTCTCCCTTCTGGTGCTCGAAGCAGAAGTGGCCGGGCTGACCCGAAGCGAGGAGAAATGGTCTTGCCACGAGTAACGTAGTTAGGCGAACGCGTGGCCAATGAGCCGTTTTGTCCCCGACCCCTCGTAGCTTATTTTTCATTCTTTCTCCCAACGAACGGGCGCCCTTCGTTGCTTTCTGTCGTCTTTGTTTCTCTTTCCGTTCCTGCGACCCCATTCCGCGCCCGTTGTTCTCTTCGTCCTTCGCCGAACTTCCTGTCCTCAAGCCCGATTACCGACGGGAGTTTTCTTTCCACGATTTTCTTAGATTAAGTGGAAAGCGCTTTCGAGATTCTTTCGGCCGACGCGGGGGGATTAGATACGTGTACGCCGCGTACAATGATGATTTCAAGTTTCTACGTTCTGAGAGCGTGAGATTTCTCAGATTTTCGTCGATCACGAATTAGCACAAATAAAAAAAATTCCGCACAAATTACTTTTGCATTACATAAAAAAGCTCGCTTTTTTCGCGATTTAATTTGAGTGCGTGTGGAGTTTTGAGATCAAGCCGAGAGAGAAAGTCCCCGGCCATTTGGTATTTTCGTCTCAAATAGATCGCTCTCTCATGCCGGAGCGCTAATTGATTAAGATTTCTTCGCGAAGACCAGATGGGAGAACCTGGGCGCACTAATGAAATTAACGCTCGTATACCTGGCCGCGATCGATACAGGCCTTTAATCAGTCCCTTCGACCCGTCCTTCGACTCTCGTCGTCGGTTTTCCGGCGGATCGACGTTTGGAGTGCACCGAAGCCGAAAAGTTCTTTCCCGACTGGAAGAGAGAGAGAGAGATCGGTAAAGTAAAGTAAATAATGATTAGGGCGATTTGTATTTTTACGTCGTGCCTGATTTCTGTTGGGTAAATATTGCGAGTTTTCTTAAGACCGTGCTCTTCTGTTCCCTCACTCCTCTCTCTCTGTGCTCCTCTTTGCTCGGCCCGATTCGCTTACCCTTCGGCGTCGGACTTCCACGAGGAAAAGCGTATCTCCTTCTGGATAGACGTCTGGCGGAAGGGGAGAATCACAGATTTCTGTATATACAACGTTTTTCGCGTGTAGCTGCCGTTCTCCTTAATCCCGCCTCGCAGAATCTTCAATGCGATTTAAAATTATTACTATCCAACGTGCGCTACTAGGAACTGAATATTTTTCAGCAGCTCAAGGCGAATCTCTGTTCTTTGTATTTGCGATTATCCCGAGTGCGTTTATTCCCCGACGTGACGCGGTAGCGGCACTGAATAAAAATTGATTTTAATTTTACGGACATGCGGATTTTTGTTCAAGAAAAATACTCACAGTGAAAGAAGAATCGATAACGTCAATGAAGTTCTTTCGCGAGACAACTCGTGAAACGTTTCGCGACACCGAAACAAAAGTCACCGGTGTACGTTTCAAATCTAGTCGTTTCGACATTCGTCCGGACGGAAAATAAAAGAGAGAGAGAGGGAGAAAGAGGGAGGAGGAGGAGGTGGTGGAGGTGGAGGAGAAACACATTTATCGAGCCCACTCTCGGACGGCATTGTGCGATATCGCGAGCCGATAGGTGCATTTTTTTTGTTTTTTTGTTTTTTTTTTAATCGAACGATTTCGGCTTACACGTTTGTAAAATCGCCGATGAAACGATCTATAGGCGCGATACTTCAACGTCGTTGAAGTGGAAACAGTTGTAGCACGTCGAGTAGGCACGTTTCCGTATACACCGCGATGAAACCAATGGAATGGCGGATTCGCTTCGGTCGTTTGCATTTTCCCCTGTGTTTGTGCTCTGTCACGGCTCATACGAGAAAAAAAAATGTTTACCGTATAGATCCGTCGATATACTATAGAGTATAATATATCTACCTCTGTCAGAACCTTTCCACACATTATTGTCATTATAGTGTTTGATATTATTGTAATGAGAATGCAACAAAGAATTACGTGTAATTGTACATTACTTTGTATTCTCATTATTCACATTCGATTATTCCGAGCATGAGTTTCCAACTTTAATTCTCATTTTACATTTTCGCGATATGTTTTCCTTGCTTCTCGCAGAACTTTTGACATCTCGTAACTCCTCGTCGGTCTGCACAGCGAGTCCTTTGATAGATTTTCTTCGTTCCTCATTATAACTCGTTAAAATTTCATTCACGGGGAACAGCGCTCGGAGGCGGCGGCGGCGGCGGCGGCGGCGGCGCGACGTCCATTTGCGCCCGTCGTATTTCGCACTCGGAACGCGCGATCCTCCTTTATCCGAAGTTCCAAGTGGGATATCGCGCGGCGTGAACTTCTCTCGGGCTACAAATTAGGTGCTAAATGGCGCGAAACGGTTCGTTGCAGTACTCAGGAGGATATTGCCGCGATGTATCGCATTACCGGGACGCGATTCTACTTCGGGTCGTATCGTTGGCAACGGCGGCGATGGCGGTGTTGCTGCAGGAGCACCGCCGCCACCGCCGTCTGGATGGCAGAAAAGAGAAGAAGAAGAAGAAGAAGAAAGAGAAGAACTATATACCGGGATGGGAAAGCTGGTGGAGATCGCGGAATTACGAACGCTTGTCGGCCGAGTTTCGTCGCCGGCGCGTTAACGGCTAACTCGAAGCTACGTTAAATTAAACAGAGGGGGAGATAAGTTTGGACGTGTCGCTAACTTTACTTCTCTCTCGAAATCTCCCCATTTCTCCTCGCTCTCTCCCCTCTTTGGTATCACGGTATTCTTCCTTTCTCGCGCTCACGCCGTTACAATCCGGTAACGCTTTCAAGAGCAATCTCGAAACGCTCCTTGCTTTTCGGCGCGGTTCCCCGTATAAATGCCGCCGCCGCGCTGTCTGGCCACGGGATTCGCTGCTGTCAGCAGGAATTAATTTTACAATCGCTGTGTTACCCGAAGAAGAATAGCGCGCGCGAGCGAGCTATTCGTTTCCGTTTGCAAATTAAAACTCCATTTGTGAATGCCGACCGCGTGTTCAATACTTCGCGCTCGTCTCATTTTGCAAAAGGATAATAAACGCTGTGCGAATTTTCTGAAACTTAATATCTCGACGAGCGCCATAGACGTTCATCCCGACCTATTACGGATTGTGTGTGTGTGTGCGTTCGCGTCCATTTGACACTGTCGGCTTTGTTTAGGGTTATCTCGCGCGTGAGATTACTCATCCTCCTGAAAAAAAGCCCCGTAAATGCATTCGCGGCGTATAAGAGTCAGGTGAAGATATTCACCGACGCGGCTTATGCGGCATTTTACATGGGGAACTCCCAGACAGTCGGGATGCTCTCTCGCAAAGGAGGAGTAATCGGGAGGCTGGGAAGAGACTCCGTATTTTATCTAAATGATGTCAAAGGGGAACCGCCGCGCGCGTTTGGAGTTGGGTCGGGTCGCGACCCCCCAGTATACACCAGCCTCTTTCTGTCTCCATCGCCGCGCTCTTTATTCCGTCTTCTCCACCTTTTCGTCATTCCACCCTCGTGTGCGCGCGACCTTTATCTCTCTCTCTTTCTGTCTTTCTTTCTCTCTCTCTTTTGCTCCATCGGACGAAACGAGCGAGGAGCGACGTTTCAAACTCGCGGATTCGCGCAGGAAACTCCCTTTGCGAGTATTATTCCCGCACTCCACTCGCGTTTCTTCTGTCGCGTAATGCTCCGCCGCGATGCGCCCTTACATTTAAGGACGAAAACGTCGATACGGTCTTGTTTCTCCGCTGGCTCTTTTCTACATAAATTCGCCGTTCCTCGACCTTTTGTCCTCTCCTTTGTCCTCGTCGTGCTCCGTCGATTACACGAGTCGAAGAAGGAAGCGCAGTCCGCGTGCGTTAGTAGTGAAGAAGGGACAGGTGTGTGTATATATGTGTGTCGAGTGGAGACGGCATTGCTAATGGAGGTGCGATGTAGGTGTCCCGTAAAATTTTATAACTATAAAACCGTCCCGCATATCCTGCCTCTCTCTGTCCTCCGCTTTCTCCCGTTTTCCTCTTCCGCCACGGTGGCGTCTCGTGCCACCCGCACTTCCTGCGTAACGTTCCCTAATATAAACGCGAGAAACTAATGAAGAGACCGTAACTAAATTATCATAAAGACCGCGCGGTAGACGCTTCTGATTTAATTTTATAAAGTATTTTAATTAATGTTCATATGAAAAAAAAAAAAAATAATCGCAAATAGTCGGATTACCGGAGGACGCGTTAATTCGCGCGCTAACGATTATTGCGCGCGATCTAGTTTAATTACCTTCTTTTTCGCGTTTTCCATGTCGATGAAACTGTTTCAGAAAAGTGGCTGGAGATATTCAACGCGCTTAGTCTTTGTTCTTTTTTGTTTTTTTGTCTTTCTCTTAGAAGAATAATACGCGTGCTTAACTTATGAAAACCAGAACGCGCGCGCGGACTCTCCACGCTGTCCCTGCGGGGCGGCCTTAATCAGGTGAGTGCACGCGATAGCTTTTCCTCATTCACGAGGGCCGACTCGTCAATCTCACCGAACGTTTGCTTGTTTGTTTGTTTGTTAAATACGCCACTTAGCCGTCAAGTCGAGCGTGGCTGAATGTTTGTTTTACTTTCGAGCACACTCGCGGATGATTATTCATCCTTTCGCTTTTATGCCGCGCCCTCCTTCCCGAGCCTGTATACCCCGGACGAGAAATAATGACGGGGGTTACCCTATTGACTACGGCACTCTCCGCGATCCTGTCCTCTCTTCGGCCCTCGCCGAAGAATAAACTGCGAAAAGGACTCCGTCTTTCTCTCACATGCGAAGCGAGTTCTCCCGCTGCGCTCTCGCATTCAACCCGAATGCACTCGTCTTTTTTCCGTGCTTCCTGCTTCTCCTCCCTTCTCCGTTCTACCATTTTAGTTCGGCCGTTACTTTTCCCTCTCGACGGCGAATATTCTCGCGACACCGTAGAACCGCGGAGCGACGTTAATAATGATAAGAGTACCGGAATCGTAAGAAAAAAAAAATTTTTATATATATGTTACCGCGCTGTTCTTTCTTCACGCGAGAATTCCAACGGAGGTTTTTTGCCAGTTTCGAAAGTGCGGATCTCAAAAGAACCGGAGAAACACGGTATTTTATTTTCGCGGCGCAACACGCATAAATATTTCATGCCGCTTCCGTGACTTGCAACAACACACGTTCTACATTAAGAAGAACCTGATACATATTAATACATATTGCATGTATATACATGCATCTCATCGTTTTTCCTGAGATGGTCGAATACGTCGCGCGATGTGTAAGTCGGCCTTGGTGGTCGAAGGATCGAGTTAATCTGTCTTTGTCATTATGAGAGAACGTGCGAGAGACTCGCTTTGAGTGACGGAAGTTTACCGTGGAACTAGATAACATAACATGTCAGTGACGTGTCCGAGACTGAGAGAAAGAGAGAGAGAGAGAGAAAGAGAGAAAGCCACATGGTGCCTCCATTGCTGCGGCTTAATTTCGAAAACAAGGCGGAGCCTTTCGACCCGAGATCGAGCGAGAGACGGTTATGGACAGCGGTGATAATGAGGATGAGAAATGTTTGCGCTCTGCTACCCTAAAATCTGAAAGGGTTCTTTTGTAGAGCAGACAGAATCTATATATATATTTCGCTTCTGGAAAGGACTATATTCATTCCCTTCTTCGCGTATCTTCGTGCGATTTATCGTTGCTAAACCTTGGTCTTTACCGATGAGCTGTTCGAACGAAACCTAGTTCGGTTCGGTTCTCTCTTTCTCTCTCTCTCTGCGTTCAAACATACCCCGAGATTAAATCGACAGACGCACACACGATAACCCGGCTTGTTCCGTCCATTCTGACGATCGATTGACGGGGATTGTAACTAACAGAGCGCACACATATATGCCTTCCAGGCAGGTGATCTGTCCAGGCAGTGTGAAACGCCGCTTCTGTCTGTCTCTCTCTCTCTCTCTCCACGCGATTGTATAGCATGTAATATGCAACACAGCGAATCCGATATATCTCTTGCTGCTATTTATTCATGTCTGCATTTCCTTTGTTGCAGGTGGTGAGTAGACGAGAATCATACGCGTGATTAAGTCCAACACCTCGGCGACGTTAAAGTGGTTGGACGCACGTACGAAGGAAAATCGGATTCACCTTGCTTTATGTTGGAAATCAGCACCGCAGGTAAATTAGCCGGTTCGCTTGAGTAATCAGAAATTAAATTTAAGCAGAAGAAATTTTTTTACTCCTCATGGGGATAAAAAAATTGACCTCCGTGTCGCCGGGAGCGACAATTTCTTGCGAACTTTCGCTCCTACATCTTCCGCGGTATCCAATTAGAGCGCAGGAATATTTTACAACCTCAGATTGGGGGTTTTTTCACGAAAAGATAAACGGTTGACAAATCGCGAAAAGTTGTAACGATATATTGTGGTTTATGAGAATTTTGCAATTTAGCGTCGCGAGTTTCTCTTGAAAAAAATTTCACTAAATGTATCGATTTCACGATTAATATCTAAGGGATTTATCACCTGAACGACATGCGCAGCGGGTCTCTCGATAATAATCTCCCCAAGCGCGATCGATTACAGTCCAGATTACTCAGGTGCCCGGTGCATTGATCAAAGCGGGATTCACATCGGGTACTCTAATTGGCACGTGCGCGCTTTGCGGGGAATTTGATTTGCTTTCCGTTTGCCAGAGATCCGCAGATTGACCTCCGCGATATTGCGATCTGTGTACTTGAGCAGGCTCAAAGAAGATGCGAAGCAAGCAAACGTAAGTCGGAATACTCACCAGACGGTCATATGAATATATCCACACATTGCGATTCGACGTACACCCTGTGATTCGCCCGAAATAACCCCTCGTCGGGGAGATACACGAATAACGTATCTGATGCGTAATTTATCATCTGAGAGATGAAACAGAGTTTATATTTCGATTTTGATTATTTGAGCTTTTTAATATAAGCAGCACTGCGTAGTATTGTATGTGTTTTGCGCGTTAATTGTTGAAAAACGCGATGGATTTTTAATTGCAATTTTTTTTTTGTATGTTAATATCAAGTATCTTATCAATCGCGAAGAGCGAAACAAAATACTCGCGCAAATATTCAATTTTTTAAATAGGTCGAATTTATTCGGAGAACGAGCAAATAGAGTAGTCAGATACGAGCGCTTCGGTCAATCACATTGCAGGCACTTAAAAATCAATTCACTCGAGTTCTATTGAAATCTCGCTAATAGTCTCCACTTTAAATCCGTCATATGCGCCATTTATCGAGGCCATTTTCGGAAAGTTGACGCGCGATGAAAAAACAGGAGGCCATTATCGCCGACATGTCGTAGGTAAATCTATGAAGCGCGGAGATTATCGAAGATTTTAAGCTGTCGCGCGCGCGTTCGGGATAAAGAGAACGGAAGAAAAACCAAAATCGATAATCACGAGTAAATTGGCTGCTGTCTCGTGATCCCTTAGTCAAGGACCTGTCGACTTCGTCGGACTTGAGCGGCGCGGCGCGTCACAGTGCTTTCACGAGAGAGAGAGAGAGAGAGAAAGAGAGAGGAGGGAATAAGCCATCAGTGTCAGTTTCAGAGATCCGAAATCGCTCGACAGTTACGTTAAAACGGGTTGATATCTATCGCCCTACACACCGGCCGAATGTCCTCTGCCAGGGACTTTGTGATGCCCATCACGGGAGAGTCATACACGTCAGCAGCATGCCCGGCGCGGCACCGCGCACATCGCAGAGATAACTCACATATACCCATCTATATTAATTCCCGACGGTGCATGCGCGCCCTCGGAAATTAAATGACGTCCTTACGTCCCGGGTGGGCTCCGATTCACATCGATCTAGGATATCCGACCGCTATCCGCCATAAGCGCGCGATAGTCCGCGCTTGTGTTGTCCCCTACGTTATGACGTAGTTTCGCGAATCCTATGGGAGGGCGTCGCGCATTACGCCGCGCGCGCGTTCGCGATGTAATTCCAGTTAATTGAATATTACTCTTCACGTTCCTGAAGCTTGATCACGATTTGCATTTGATTAGTTCTGTGCAACGCGACGGAATCGCGAATCCATTTGCATTCAGGTTTGTCAGTCGCTAATCTCGCGGCGTTACAGTTTTCAATCGACGGCATTAATCTTCGCGCCCGCAAATGGCGTCTCCTGTCGTTAATTTACGCGCGTAATCTGCATCCACAATGCAGGAGTGGTCTTTTCCGACGGAATCGCGTCGAACGGGAACGGTCATCCCGGCAGGGCTCCCGGCGACACGGAGGTCAATATTTTTTTTTTCCCACATCGAAAATGTCATCGTGGGTGATGCAATCGAGTCGCCATAAGTCTCCATTACGTGCGCGTATATCATTGCGTGCGTCGTAACTCACCGCTACTTTGTTTTGTTCCCCCGTCGTGGAATACTCGTTACCAATCGTTGCGCATATAAATCCATCCGCATTTTAATCGTATAGATGCGGTATTGAGGGTAGTTTTTCATATAACACGGAGATAAAAAGTAATTTTGCGTGGGAAACACGTCAAAGTGAAGCGAGAGCTACAAATATAAAACATAGAAAAAAAACTTTCTTGATGGATAAGAGGACAAGTTTGTTAATATAATTTTTAAAACATCGCGTTTCAAAAGGTTGTTGAAGTTTGAGATACGAGAGAGAGTCGTGTTTAAAATGAGCACGCGAGAGAAAAAAATTATGCGTCTCGTAAAGGGTTTCCATCAAACTTCAAGCGTGTGTTTATTCAATGCACACTCCCCCTTATTTTTCTTGACATAGTTAAACACACTCGTCGAATGTAACGTACAGTCGCTTGCGCTCAAGTGAAATTTTCCGTCAAGCGTGCCGTAAATGTATACGCTCACTCCACCGTTCGCTGTACCTCCGCCATTCTTTCATCGCTGCAGAGACAGAAACGACCCCGCGGAATAATCAAACAGTCGCGTGACTTTATTTGCCGGCTGTTCAGTTTTTATCATCCATAAAAGCCGTTACGAGTCTGGAATTTTTGATCGAAGTCTTCGGAGCCAAATGATGAAGGGAACGGGGAACGAGACGGTTTCTGTGCGCCCGTGTTACTTTAACCCCGACTGATTGTCGGCAGGGCCGTACGTGGCTCGACCATCTCCCGATATATTCCCCCTTCTTTCGGTTTGCTATCGTCACGCGACGTATAGGCAGGCTTGCGTGCGAACGCGACGCTTCCTGGAAATCGATCCATCGTTCACAATTGACTTTAGACTTTCCTAGTTTAGGTGCGTCGCAGCGTCTAATTAACCGAATAACAGACGGGGGATGACGGTAATGGTCGTACATGGCAAACTTTGCAGTGCAGTGATCGAGGAAAACCGAGAAAATAAAATGTAGATTTTATATTTCTTAAATCTATGTGTGTAGATTTTTATTTAACTTATAAAAATATATATTATATATATATATATTAATTATATATTAATTTTAGTAAATTACACACAATATTAATAATTTGCTGAAATTAATGAATTGATTCTTTTGTGTTTTTTTGCGATGTTTTTCCGCACAAATATGATCATATATATAGTATCACTTTAAAACGCTTTTTTGTGACTATTTTTTCTCCTCGTCGAGTTTCTTCTTGCACAAAGTTGCAAAAAATATTGTATTTCTCTGGTATTTGTTCGTTCGCTCGGATGAAAAAACGTTCGTGTGACAAAGTCACTACATTTCCGGTTTGACCCGGTTTTTGAAGACCGAAGTCGAGGCACTTATTCTGTCACAAAGCGTACAGTCCCATCACGAAATATGATGTAGTTGCAGTAATATACGTTATTACGTGTTACGTTAATCGCGTTAATCCGCTCTAGCGTGACATCGCGATAAGGCAACATTCCGCACATATAAATATCTTTTTCTTTTTTTTTTTACCAAGCGCGATATGCGGATTGATAGGGCGCGTACAACGTGCATAACATACTTACATTTTTTTTAATCTACAGTTTTACGAGTTTAACACGCGCCGCGTTAAACAAAAACAGAGGTAATAACATTAAAACAATTTTTCATTTTGCTTTTCATCGCGCATATAGTTTCCAGCGATATACAATGTTTAATTCACGCTCGAATGTACACGATATCATATCTCTTTCCGTGAGCGCACGCTCGCCGCGCCGCGCGCAGAAAAATGACCACTCGCCGCGGAATTTGTTTAATTTAACGGCGGTAATCGAGAGCGCTCTCTTGCTTGAATACACTCGGCCAACGCGCCGGATAATTGGCTTCATCGCCGAAAATTCACAGAGATGCTGGCCGGCACGTGCTGCAACGCGCTGCACAGACACATACACATATACACATACACACACTCTCCTACCGGTCTCTCCCGCAAAAGAATCGGCGGTCAGTGGTTGTAGGCGCCAGCAATTTGGCAGCACCAGTTCATTTCCGGTCGCGGTGACTAATCGGTCGGCTACGAGCGAGCCGGTCCAGCTGCGTTTGAAGAGCAAACGCTATTAGGATTTTTACACTTTGCGAAGCAGTTTGACGGTTAATTGCCCGGAGCGTCGCTCGCGCGATAACAAGAGTGGTCATTAGTCGAAACAAGAGCGCGGCGAGTGAAAAAAACGAGTGGTGAGAAAAAGATTGTACCTGTACCGGTTGAAAGCGCGCGTACACGTGCATCTCTCTAATGAAGGAAAAGAGTTACACTCGACCAGGAGTTAGTTCTCGATGAGCGTGATTAAAGGTGGAGGAAAGAACTCGTGTGCAACGCACGCGCTGCAGAAGATTGCAAGAAGAGCTAATCGCTCGGATATCGCAGTTAGCGCTCTTTTGTTTCGCTATTTCTGTTCCGAGAGTCACTAATTAAGACGGACGCGCCACCACGGGAATTAATGATTCTCAGACGGGTCTGAGAACTCTCGCTCGTACGTCACGACGTTCCATTTAGTAAAGATCAAAGTTCGCGCTGCGAACGGCTGCACAAATAATTCCAACAGCTATATAATATATTAATAAAAAAAATAAAAAAATAAAAAAACCAGCAATATTATGACAAAAAATTACTAGTTTTCGTCTGAAATATAGTTCAAGCCAATAAAAATTAATAATACTTTGTTCACTTGCGCGCGTTAAAAGCTGTAGATATTTTAAATTGAACGTTAATAGAATTAGTTTTGTATCAAATTAGAGTTTGTGATTCGAGACCAGTATTTTTTTCCCGCGAACAACGACTGTCTCAAAAAACACGAGACGACCAAGCGTGAACTTTGCCCTCTTCCCTTATGCATTTTAATGTCACCCAACCGTCTGACCTGAGAACGGTGCACAGCGATAATTCCGAGAAATTAGGTTACTCTTTAATGCATACGGGGATTCATAATGCGACCGCTCGCTCGGAGAGCTTCGTACGAAGTGCATATTCCTGTCTCGTCTCCTTCGGAGTTACTCGGATTGCACACTTGGCACAGGCGCAGCCTTTTTGCTCTATTAACCCGCGCTAAATTAATTTCGCGTTGAATCACTTCTCTCGAGGTGAAAATCGCGAAAATATACCGGACACAACAACGAGGTTCCTTTGTCGCAACTCCTTTGTGCGGCTGGAAAGCGAATAAATGTACACGTTTCGCAATACACATGCCTCGTAATAATGATACACGCGCGAAGTGTTTCTCTTCCATCAGAGATGCGACGTGGCGCGACACCGATGACGACAATAACAACTTGCGGGCGTCAGAAAGAAATACGACGGTAAATCGCGCGATAGCTAGAAGAAAATCGACTTCCATACTTACTGACGCGCGCGCCCGGGAAAAGATGGGGGAAAAATAAAGTCGTATGTTGCGCGCGTCTAAAAAAGAAAAAAAGTGAGAGAGAGAGAGAGAGGGAGATGAAGCGTAAGCGAGAAAAGATCGAAACTCGACGCGGCGCACTCGCATGTTTTCCGCGCGGAGATATGTCGTCCCTTTATTTTCCGCGATATCCGGAATTTTCCCGACGACGTTCATTCCACTCTCACGACAACACGACGGGAACCATTGTGTCGCGTCCCTCGAAGTTTCGTAATCAAAAGTACAAATCACTGCATAACTTAGCCGCCACGCTGACGGGCAGGAGAAGTCCGACAAGAGAAGGAAAGGCGAGGAGGGAGGGGAACGATAAAAGACGAAGAAGACGAGACAGAACAAGAAGGAACATGGCGACAGGTTATGTACCGGAAGACAAGCTTCTCTCTCGGTCGGCGAAGCGAGAGATGAGGGATGCTGCCTCTCCTCGTGTAAATCTCGCTTATACCAACGTGGTGAAGCATAAATTTCCTTTCGGCGACCTTCGCTTCAGGGAGGGGAAGGGTTGTCTGTTTCTCGTAAACGTTCCTCTTGCGTTGGATGCTACTTATCTACCGGGATCGCAATCGCGAATCCAACACGCCGCCGCTCCTTTTGTTTTAGACCACCGTATTGTTCTCCCGACCATGACGTTCTCCCAGAGGAAGAGAGGGAGAGAGGATACACATCTCGCCCACCCCGGATATCGACGCACCGCAAGGGGGTTGTGTAAAGCGAGTATTACGCCACTCTCGCGTGATGATATGATACTGATACATCGCCGCAGGGTCATGCAGTGACACTGGCTTCTCCGTTCCTGCATTGAAATTACAGCGAATGAGAAATAATTTTCTCGTATATACGCGAACGACGACGCGTTAAACTTTAATGACAATGCGAACGACGTCTGGACGGAGAGACGTTCGTGGGAATAAGGAAAATGTCATGCCTGCAGTCTTAGTGGAAGATCTAACATGTGTCGGTTTGACGTTTCGTGTCGGCCGGAGCGTCAAAACTGGGGGGGAAACTGCAACGTGACATTTGACATTATAGCTGCATAAGCCGCTGTTGTTATAACATCGCGATGTCACTTTACGCGTTATTACGGGCTTGCGCATAATTGAATATTTATCTGTTTTTCGTACTCACGTTTTTTTTTTTATAATATCAAATTTGTTATCTGTCGTTATTATTTTATATTGTAAATTAGGCGCACATCAATGAGGCAAATTGGCCTTCAACATCTTTGTGTTCGCGTTTAAGCTTTGAATTGCACACACAGCCACGCACAAATCGGCGTACGTGTCACGCGTGAATCGAAGGCGGCTCGGTAGGGCGCTATTAAATACTGACAAGGAAATTTCGCTGTTTAGAGTTAGACAGTTACGGGGGGAGACGTCGGGAAAGACACAAGAACGGGGATTGGAGGGCGCGAGAGCTCGCTCAACTCCCTTCGGTGTTTGTAAGCACTTACCCCGTGGCTTATTGTTACCACGGCCCTCTCTTTGTCGGGATTTGTAAAAGCACTCGCTGCGTTAATTCCCCGCATGCCGGATGCCGCGCATCGTCGTGCGAAAGCATCGTCACGACGACGCACTTGAGAGAGGAGAGCGGTTTCGCTAACGACGGGCTAACCGCCGGATAACTTAATTCACTTTCTCCCTCTCTTCTTTTTTTTTTGTGTGCTTTTAATTCAAAGCGCGAAACAATTAAATTTCCTTTGCAGTTGCACGTAGAAATCGAAGCGAAAGACAAATGTACGTGCGATAAAATTGTCGTATCTATATATTTTTACGCAGCTGTGTCAGCTTTGTCGCGGGAAATCCGAGCGAGTTCGTTTCTTTAAGTCGCGCGGAATAAACCCGCGTTTATTGTTTGACACGATCGGTCGAGGATCGACACCGGGACGTGCTTGGCTCTCGAAAGCTTCCAGTCGAGCGTGACGGTCGATTTCCTACGACAAAGATTTGCTCTCACACGAATTCTTCCACCTCTCTTTTGCCCTCGCATCCCTCCCATAGCGACTCCTCCAGCGCCGTCGTTTCTTTCTGCGACAATGCCGGTGTAGGGAACGGAAAAAGCTTTATCGGGAACTTCTTCGGTGCGGCGCGACGGCGTGAGAAGGCGACGATGCACAAGGTGAGAGTTTCTCAATATCGCATTAAAGACGCGCTTGATTATCAGCCAAGTGGTTACGGTAAGTCATATAGCACGGCGACTCGTCGCGATAAAGTTGTACGAATGTATCTCATCGTCACATCTGCCTCTGATAATGTTCCTCTTATTAGAAGAATATTACCGTTTGTTATAACGTTTGTGTTAAAAATTCCATATTTTACAATTTCACTGTCGCGTTGTTTTCTCGAAGACGACACTCGTCACGCGACTTTCCCTACAATTTTTGTTGGATATCATATATTCTACTCTCTCTCTCTCTCTTTCTCTACCTATTGGATTTTATGGGATTAATCTAGAAATTGAGTGTGCAAATTATAGAGGAGAGCGTATAAATGTTTTTAACGTTATAGCTGCACAAGTGGCACGTTGTGTATTGATCCACTTGCACATCTACGGGGCTTGTAATAAGCGGTAACAGACTTTATTAGCTTTCGGAATGTGCGAGCCGTTTAATGTATTCCATTGTGCGGTAGTGGCGGCGTCGGCAGCGCCGTGCTAATTCCGAAATTCTGGGTATTATGGCCTCCAAGTGAATTTCGGCATTCGCGCACATCTACGCAGGGCGAGATTCTCGGCCTCGCCTCGCCGCGGCGTGAAGAGGCAGAAATCAAAACGGAGATTGATTGTGCCGTCCGTAAGTCTCATTAAATAGATATTAATCTCTCAGTTTCCGTTTTTCGATTTTGTCACACCAAAATAACAAAGTCTAAATATACGGAACATTGGCAGATCTTCTTTCCGAACTGGACACTTCACGGACATTCGTTTGGCGAAAAATAGCACGCGGATCAATATTATACAGCGTGCGCGCGGGTCAAAAATATCGAAGTTTCGTTTTCCCGGACGTTTTTTTTTTTTTTTACTGCGTTCTTGTAACACCCGACGCGTGTCCGATCTCCTCCAAAGTTTTATTAAAATTGTGACCACCCGGATGTAAACGGTGTATCGGTTCCGGCGTGTATCATATAAGTTGCAGGCTTCGCTTTTATCGCGGCCGACTTTTCCGAAAATGATTCGGTTGGGTCGAAAATGCCGCTTTCGCGAGGGAAAAACTCCGTTACATCGACGACGACATATTGACTTTTCGGAAGTTCCGGCGCATCCCCAC
This sequence comes from Pseudomyrmex pallidus, assembly GCA_014825455.1. NCBI lineage: Eukaryota > Metazoa > Arthropoda > Insecta > Hymenoptera > Formicidae > Pseudomyrmex > Pseudomyrmex pallidus. Next base: position 27,725 of record QVNV01013622.1, read on the forward strand.
GACCTCACATCTCTTGCGGTGACACACACCTTGACGCGTTGCTTGACTTTTTATCAAACTTTCCGATGCACGCGCGTTGCACGACGTTCCGCAGTCGTGCCTGGTGGCGTTTCCGCGGGCTGCTATTTTAAAAGTTGCCAATCACCCGTTATTGCCCCAGTTTTCCAGCGACCCGAACAGGGACGTCGTCGTCGTCGTCGTCGTCATCGTCGTTGAGTCAAGTACGGACGAAGGCAAACATGCCCGAGTTATCTCGGCTCCCGAGGGTACATTGTACCGTTAAACGAGAAAACGACGAACTACGTACGTGTATATATCTATACGCTCTGTACGCCACCCGCTACATCCGCCTCTTGATTCGATGAGTTCGCCCGAATTTTTCTCGTTCCGACATTTTCACACGATGCACCGCGGCTCGACATCCGCCTTTGTCCCCTTCATTTGGCGTTTTATCACCCAAGCTTGCGCGTGTATATCTCAGTTTCACTCGATATTCTTGTTTTACGTGTTACATCACGAATTTCACGAGGTTTTATTTCACCCGTTGAATAAAATTTTTCTTAAGAAGCGAAACAAACGATGGCGATGAGGTGGAAGACGAGGAGGAGGAGAAAAGGTTAATAACAACAAATTATCCCGCATATAATAATTATTATCATTATATGCCGCGCCGATTAAATCCGGGAATAAATCTCTCGTCATTTTGCTATGCCGCCGCGCAGCAGAAATTCACCTTTATGCAATATTGAGAATAAGCGGTGAAATATATACTGGACGAGAGAAAATAGTTGATTTATCATCACCGCGCGTTTCTGGCAAAGCTGGAACGGAGATAAATACATTCAATAATGACCAAGGATTTAACGTGTACGTCAAGTTAATACCGCGTTTTCGTGCGCGCGCGCGTAACGTATATCTTCGGGCGCGAGAGAAGTCTCGCGTTATTCAAGTTAAAACAGTTCCACGTCAGGTCCATCCTTAATATATGCGACGAGCGATTAAATCTACGCGGGTAGTCACTTCTCGTTGTGTTCCAGTTTGCACCGGGTAAGCTGTCTTACACGTTAAGCTGTTTATTGCATTTGGCGCCGCAGAATCATCGGAATTTCTCTTTGCTGCATGTTAGGCGTTACGGCACTTATGTTAATACCATAGTGCACCGGCATTTCCCACGTGCCGCCCATTACACCGCCATACTTCGCGGTAACATACCCCCCTCGAGACAATTCCCTCTACAACTAGTATTACTAACTTCGCGAAGCACTTTATTCCGGTGTGTCTCGTAACTCGGTTATACGGTTGTGTACTAAAAGGCAACTCTCGTGCGTAAGTCATCGTCGCGAAATTCAATATCACGTTACTTCTGCACGCCCGAGAGGGATATGTGGATAATTCAGCGAATCCTCATCTTGTTCTCTCTTTTTTTTTCACACGTGCTCTGATTACGTTTAAGATAGCTGTTTATCAGTTTTTATATTACGAAAGTAGATATACATGTATATAATATTATGATGCACATAATGTATGTTTACGCATATACGTATACACATATATGTGTATATATGTATGTAACATCTATGTAAAACACAAAATTATCAAAACATTTAAGATAATGCGTTTGTGTTTTGTCGGGAGTTTGTTCGGATAAATTCAATTTTTGATAGGAAATTACGTCTGTTGGTTGATTGCGAGCGACGATACTGCAGTTAAGCGAAATTTTAAGCCATTGTTTTCATGCTGCAAATATTCCCCGGGTGCTCTGAAATTGGTATTACATTGCGCTCGCGCACACAGCACTGGCATTTCGGCGTTTCCGCAATTTTATTTTTATCTCACTGGCTCGTCGCGTTTCGCGTATAATAACTGGAGCATGTTATTTGACGTGAAGAGAACTTGCAGCATTAACAGCGCGGGAGTTGCGGTGGTCGTGATGTAATGCACGGATGTCGCGCCAATTAATATGCGCAACGACGAACTTTGTTACGTATAAGCGAATTGTTCCTCGCGACTCGTAGCGTGCATTCCTCCTCCCCCTGTCCCTTCCCCTGTGCTCGTGCGCGCGAGAATGACGGTGCAATATATACGGGGGAAACCGTTGTTGCCTCCCGAGTGCTTTTTTCGCGTTCGGGTTTTTGTCAAATCAAATGATTCGTTATACCGCCTTGTAAATGCAGACGAGCGAAATGGGACGAGTTCGTTTTCGCGCGCTAGTTGAAATTCACGGCATTTTGTGCGTTAACAGCCGACGAAATGGGAAATAAGCTACTGCGCGCGATTCAACCAACCTGACGACGCGATCGCGATCAATTTCGGTAACATCGAAGCGACGCTTTCGAGAGCGCGCGCATTTGCAAAATCCTATTAACCTCCGCTTTCGCGATCTTGGAACTGGGTAACGAGCGCGCCTTTGTATTCGAGGAAAGTGCATCGGAGTGCTCGTTTTCTTCGTAACAATTCCCCGCAGTAAAATGTGTTCTTTCCCATCACGGAGCGGAGAATTTGCCAAAAGGACAAACGTCTTTCGCGCGCTCGCGAAAGACTTCCGTTTAAGACAAAAGAGCCGAAAGAGATGGGTAAGGATCTCGGGAGGAATCCGGAGTTTCGCAACGACGAAACGCTCGCTAACTTTACAGCGAACGAGAGAAATCGAGCAAACGCCGAGAGCACAGCGTTTCGCGACCGTTATTCTGCATACATCCCGCGAGGTTTGCGCATTCTTATTCCATCTTAATCAAAAAGGAAAATACCGCCACCTTTAATGCAAATTCGCGCGAAGATTATTACGATGACAACGCGAGTTGAAAGCGCTAGCTTCGATTCTACGACGACGCGGATAACGTCGAAATAGTGAGAGAACGAGTGACGTAAAAATTGTATAAAAAATTCGCAAACAAAAATAGCAATTGTTCACCCCGCTTAAAATTTTCATCTTCGCGATATAAAAATTTGCGCGATACCGAAATTTACGTAACACCTTCAAATGTCGAGTATATTTTTTATAAACTATAGGTGATCTATTACTTCGAAATAAAGCGAGAATTTGAATCGGAATCAAAACCACGGAATTTCAATGTCAAGGGTGGTAAATTCACACGCACGCGTAGGTCTCGGCGCGTCCTACGTAGGCCCTATATAATACCTATTTTATTACGGCACTTTGTTATGTCACTTCAGCACCAGCAGCCGCTGGTGCTGCACACCCCGTCACCGTCGGCTGACATATCAGCTAGCCGGTCTACGACCGCGGACGTGCCGGCTGCCGCCGACCGGGATGAAAAAGGAAAACGCAGCATTTACAGCTTCTCGCACCTTCTCGTGTCAGCCATGTGCGCCGCGAAACTTGGTGAAGTGGACGGAACCCAAGGGACGGGGGGATAAGTGGGAACATCGGAGGGAGAACAAGGGGGTGCAAATGAGTGGACGACCGGTTCGACCGCAGCAGAACGTACTCCCGAGCTGCCTCATCCTACCATTCTTACGGCTCGTATCGAACCGTCTACAGACACGGTACTGAACCCCCTTCCCACCGGACTCCGTGAACGTTAGTTTGCACGCCTTTTGCCTGCACATAGGCCGGGAACTCGAGCAGAAAGAGAAAGAGTGAGACAAAGAGAAAGAACATATTTATGCGCAAGAGAGGGCGACTCGACGAAGATAGAGATCTCTGTGATACAGAGCCATGAATCAAGCACCTCTTCACGGCTGTCCAGAGCGTTCCTGGTACCGGTCTGTCTCTCCCCGCAATTCGAGAAGGGAAGTCTGCCGGTACCGCACCATGATTTGTTCGCAGTTAACTTCATCGAACAGAAGAATCGATTGAGGAAAACCAATTTTCTTTTCAATTTTACACACTGATTTCGCAGGTAAAAAGTCTATCAGACATTTCTCTTCGACTAACATCTGTTAAATTTCAATACAATCTCTCTTTCTTAGAGAAAATAACGAACGGTACTAATACAAATTAGAAATGCAAATCCGCGATCTTTCTCTTTCTCTCTTTCTCTGTAAATGTGCATTATTGTGCTGCGCGCATCGTTTTAGTGGTGCAATGAAAAACGTTTGCGGTGGCACAGATAGCATTTGCGCGGAATTGTAACCTGTTTATTGTAGCGAGAAGCACGATTTCCGTGCCACACCCTCGCGCATCGCCGTAGTATCTACCGCGCACATTTCCACGTATTACACTTTTATTACATTTCTCGCACAGGGCGAACGGTGTTGCGCACACCGCTAATACCGAACGGGGAGTTGACGGCCGCTGATTTTCGACGGGTATATCACCGTTTTAATCTCGGCCTGTTTTTTGTAACTCGGTCACGTAACGCACGCTCGATATAACGACGTATTTCACGCCGAATCCACGTTACGATACGTGTATTATGTATATCATTAGATTCGCGCGCATGTGGAACGTTTGACGCGCAAATATGTATTTGTCACTCGATATAGAAAAGTCAAGTAAACGTAAGAACTTGCATGTAGATTTTATTTTGTTGCACTTGTGTGCGACAAAACTACACACATGTGAACACACACACACACACACACACACACATATGTGTGAACTGTACTTTATAAAGTTTCTCGTTACGGCATCTCGCAGAATCAAAGAAGTTTTATATAGAAGTCTTGTTTTTTTTCATTGAAGAAATAAGAAATGTCGTGTCACGGAAAATTTGTCACATAAAATTTTATTCTCTGACATTTAAAATGTCGAAAATATTTGTAATAAGTATTTATACACACTATATAAGTCAACACTAGACTGTAACTTGTTTTAATGATAATTTTTTCTATTTAAAATGAACAAGCCTGACACATTTACATTAATCATTGCAGTGATTCATTACTTTCAACTTGTGGATGAAATCTCCTAATATAGTTATTTTCTAGATAAATATACTCTTATCTTTTTTTCTTTTTTTTTTTTGCGACCTGTCATTTATGTGAGTCATTTATATCTTGATGTGAATTTTCTTCATCATGTACAGAGTTCGCAAGTTTGCCGTAACGACGGATAATTTGTAACGTATCAGTATAAGTCAACGAAAAGTTGTTCGTGCCGGGAAAACTGAGACGGTGCGAAATGGCGCCGAAATCCCACAGCATCAACGTCCGAGTCGATAAGTCCACGACGCGTTTAATTAAGAACACAGCATCTTTCGATGTCGATCCTCCAGGTTATGACTCGGGATAGTGGCGAAACGCTTCAAGAGACTATCGCAGCGCGGTATTAACCGGTAATAAAGGTAAATGAGAGATAATATGGCACTTCGGTCATACGCAGCTTCCGAGAACGTGTCCTTCCTTCTCGAGCTTAGATTGAGCCGCGAAATTGCCTTAGGGTGACGATATGAGAAGAACAAGTCTATTGCAGACATGTCAGCAATTACATCGTTCTTCTTATTCCCATCTTTCTTCTGTGCTTTCGTGATGTGCGTGAAGTAGCTTCACTTAGGAGCGCCATCCATACGATCGACCGGGAGATTAAATTCTGATGGTGATATGCGATACAAACGTTCATCTCGCGAAATTTATCCAATTACGTCCTTCACAGCTTTTTGCGATGTTTCTAAATAAATCCCGATGTATGTTCAGCGACATTGCTCGCTCGCATTTTCTTCTTTCAGAGAATAATCGTATTTTCTGAGGTTTTATACTTGCAATTTTATTTTAATAATTTTTATTCATTAGGTAATATATTTATGAAATAGAAAAGAGATTAAAAATATTTTTTTCGGATTGTAAAAACAAAAAACTGTTTTGAACAGAACTTACTTTCTGCTCTATTTTAACTCTCTCGCGGCTGGATTGCTTCTTATATCGAAGTGTCATATTTGCACACGAGAAGCTCGTGCGCGAGTGAAGTGCCGAGAGTTCACGAAAACGGGGTCGACTTTGCTCGTTCCCGATCCGCTCCTTTGTTCCGTTCGGTTCGTTATGGCCGCTTGATGAATGATTATTCAATGTCGAACTATAAACAAGGCGTTCTATTTACACGCTCGGTGGTAGCCAACGGGAGCGGATGCGCTTTCATCGAACCCGTTCCGCCGTCACCCGAGATACTCTCTCTCTGACGGAAACCACGAGCTGCGAACTAAACCGGTAAGCACTATGCGAATCCACCTTGGAGCGAGCTCCGCCCTCATCCCACCGCCGGCATCATCACCTGCCCTCGCCAGTTTCTGTTCGCGACGCTGCTATTGAGAATCGGACGATCTCAAGCACCGTTGACCTGATTCCGCGCTAACGTCGTTCCAGTGTTACTTACAGTCACTTCCGTTCGCTATTGTCCGCCAAAACATCGACGTCTCGCGTAACCAGTTACCCCGGATATAATCGAAACTCCAGACAAATAACTTGCCGTAGCGCACTCGCCGATGTGCATAGGATTAATTAGTTGATCGTGAAATGTTTTGTCTTTTGTAAATGTGTGTATTTCGTTGTGTGTAAATTCGTTTCAAACCGCATTCGTGTATTTATTCTTGCATTGTCGGTACTCGTCAGAGATGAGATATATGTATAACGCGCGCAAACACACACACCCACACACACATTGCGCAAATTATTACGTTAAATGTTACTTCTCTGGATAAGGGTTTGAATTATTCGTCGGTAGATGCAGCTTTGCGGGGCTACATGTGTAACGAGCGCGGAGTTTGCAAGCCTTACACCCGGCAGAACCAGGTGGTGCGCGAATTACCGGCATAAATACATTAGATCCCGAGAGTCCCTTATTAATCCATAAATTAATTCCCTTGAACGATGGCGTCCTTGGTGTTCGCCCCGGAGGCCTCGGACCGAAGCTCTCGTAATCTCGCTCCGTAAGTCCTCGGATAACTCGCCGGTATAGCCACGTGTGCCATCCATGCATCTTTGGATTTTGTCGAACTCGCTCGACCCGAGGAAACATCAAAGGCAGGCAAATTTTATCGTGAAATCTGTCGAATTCTCGTGTCGATCGTGCCACGCATGGTCAGAAGCTGGTCTGCATATATAGATAACGCGGGCAATTTATTACTATAGCACATCTATAGCCGATAATTGCATTTTCAGACCATTTTACTAAAACGCTCGTCTCCAGCGCCTCTCTGTCTCGACGGGAAGAGCCCTAACGCTCTCTCTGCCGGCGAAAGCGAAGGACGAGACACGCGGGGGTTGCGGAGAGAGGTCGAGTAACTGCATTAACCTTTCTGCCACCCCGCAGAGAGACGGCGAGAGTCGGAAGAGCAGCTGTGATAGAACGCGAGGGAAAAAGAAAGAGAGAGAGAGAGAGAACACGAAAGAAAGCGAGACTGGGATGTCGCTCGAACACGGGCGTCACTCCTGTCACGTCCACGCTTAATTATGTTCAATGATTTTGAACAGCAGGCCTAAACGAATCTCAAACCTGATTTTCGTACTCGACGTGTTTTTCTCCGCGGCCTGACTGTTTCATCTTATTCTCATCCCTTTAAATCTCTTTGGTGTCAACTCGCTAATCTCCATCGCGCGCAAAATTTCCATGTACAGATTATATTTCGCTTCGATATTTCAATCTATGCGCATGTTACATACGCGCAAAAAAAAATACAATAATTTGTAACGATTGTTACGAGCAACGATTCAAGAGCAACCACAATGATCGCCATGTACCGGAGAGAGTAAACAGACAATTTTTCGGAAGCATTGTTGCAAATGACTCCATTCATTGCGTGAATACTATTGGGGAGGGGGCATGCATAATTCATCATATAGGTAAAATCGGGCTAAAATGCAACGCTGAATGGAGATTCAACGAAGCTTGGCTCGTCGGGAAAATGCGCGGCGCGGCGGCGGCGTTTCAATTGACAGCGCGGAGTTACGATGATGCATGACGCGTACAAAACTAAAACCTCGAATTAAAACTCGAATGATAAGTTCACACAGACTGCGGTTTTTATATATACATAATATTACATGTATTCCACGAGAGACTTTCGACGATGACAGCAACTGGATATCGCAAGTGTACCAGACGCACGCGAATGTTTTATGAAAATTCAAGACCCGACCGTCCGCCGTCGACGGGACTCCCGTTGAATTTTCTTCGAGCGATGTTCCGTGGTTTTGGGCTCGCATATAAAGAATATTGAATTTCTATGACAGAGCGCGCACATGGTACCAAGATATCCCGAGAAAAATTACACGTCTAAAGTATTTCATATTGATGTATCTATGCTTTTGCAAAAAAAAATTAAAAAATATCAATTAAACGATTAATAGATTGTAAAGAGTAAATATAAAATTTTAGTAATTAGTTTAGTAAAGTGAGAAATTAAAATTATATTTGAATTTCGTGCGATAGAAATGATGCGACATGAGTTTAGAGATTCGCAATCTTCAAATAGTCGTATTTATAATGCGTACATGCATGAAGAAATACACGAAAGTATTTTCTCATGCACTACGTCATGCGGTCGAAATACAATTAATCCGACGGGACTTACTTTCGCGTTGGCGACGCAGGAAAATCGGGAACGAAATTTCGGCCGCTACCGCGCGTCGGATTTTATCGAGCTCGCGGTTTTATGTCGCAACCGCAGCATCCCGGTGTTTCGTCTATCACGCCCTCGCACATGGTTTTGCGGCATCGAATTATTAACCGCAGTCGTGATGATTGCCGCTTGTTTTGTACGGCCTGGAGATCGGCCGAGTGTATCGTGGTTACGATGAAATTGCGGAAAGAGAACAGAATAAAAATTCCAATACGTTCGCGCGAATAGACGCGAGCGACCGTCGAAGTTGTAATTGAAGGGGGTTGAAGTTTTGCGATTCCTCCATGACTAAGTAGATCGGTTCAATAAAGGATAGTGATAAACGAGCTTGGATGATGTTGAAAGAAACGTTGGATAAATTGAACACGCGGTTTTTTTATAGGATATCCTCGGAAACATAGCTGTTAGAAAAAAGCACATACGGCACATACGCGACGCTTTTGATAAAATAACCGTTAAATCATTCCTTATGAAGTCTCGTTACGTTAAAAGTTTCAAAGACCTCTGGCTCGCTAAATCCGTTACTATACACAAAGCGCCGTGGCTGAAGAATTCTTCTTTCTTTCTCCGCAAGCGGCGTAAAGTACGACGATCCGTAAGAAGAGCGTACAGCAGCGCGATGGGCTGCGAATTAGCTGCTTAAACCGCACCGGGGGCTCTTCCTCTCATCCGGCTCTCTGAATTTAATTACAATTAATAATCTCTCGCCTCTCTCTCTCTCTCTTTCTCTCTCTCGGCGTCATAGGAACGATTTCAAGGTGATACCTTGGGAACCCGCGTACGGCGCCGGATTACTTTACGCTCCGCTGGGACTTCAGAAGCGTGTCTAAGCGGGTCGGTCGCTCTTTCTGCTCGCCGCGTCCCCGGATTCTGATTAGCAGCCGCGCTATCGCTTGAAGACTTTTTCTCGGGAGAGCCGTGAAACGGATGGCCTTACCGCGTGTAACGACACGATTACAATCTCGGTCGTGATTGCGACGAGAATTACGCAATTCTCTCTCTCTCTTCTTTCTTCTCTCTCTTTCTTTTTTTCTTTTGAGCGCGCGTTGCAGATCTGAATATTACTACAAATTTTGGTACGTATTAGAAGCGGCGTGATAAATCGCTTTATCCTCTCCGGAAATTGCTGTATACGCTCCGGCGGAATCTTTGCTCTGTAGCAAAATCCGTGGCGTTCGGTAATTATCGGTGGGATCAAATCTAATTACTCTCATCCGCTTCGGTTATATAATACGTTTCTGCGACGCATTTATCGATGATATAGGGAGGAAGGGAAGGACGATTACGGCTCTTCCGTACCGATACGATCGTACCGATGCATTTTGCAGCGCGCATAATACCGCGCACCTGCAAACGCGTCAACATAAAGCCGTGTGATTTCGCAATATCACTTTACGCGGATACATATCGATGGTAATACGCGATGCCGCGTAAAGCGCACGATGACGCTCGCGTCGAGATTCCACTGCCTAATGAGAAGTTACGAGTGCTCTCTCTGTGAGGAAGGGAATCGAATCGGGTAACGTGCGCGATCAACGAGCATACATTCATCGCTTACTGATCCTTTCCCGAAGGTACGCCGATAAACACCTACGATGTAGGTGTAACCTTCGATCCGCACGAAGGCGGGATCGGCCTTGTCGCAATCATCGAACCCGTGGCGGCGCCCGAGCTAATCCGATCTGTACGCGGCGCGTGTATTTCAATTATTCTGAATCATACGCACATGTACGCGTCACACACGTAAAAAACAAACAAAAAAAAAAAAAGGAATAAATGCGCACTCTTATTGCGTTACACGCTATATACTCGCGATAATGCTCGCGACTGCTTTTCTCTCTTTCTTTCTTTTTCCGTCTATATGCGAGTTGACGATCCACGTATATACATACATATATATGTATAATATACATATGTATATATACACACATATGTATACCTACAGATATGTACGTTTCATCTGCCAGCATCTCGCGTTTCTCTTCCGCGGAAATAAGACGAGATTGCGATTCGAGGAATCTCATATAGCCACGTGACTGACAATAAGGACCCGGGGACTCGTTGATTCTGAACTCAATACATGCGCCGTTATAAGCATCGTCGCGATATGCGACACGCGGGGATATTCTCATTAAGGGACCCGTACGTCGAGCAATGTAATCACATTTATTGCGCGTTTACTGCGGAAATTACACACGCGCGCGCAAGAGAGAGACCTGGACTCTATCTTTTTCTCCTTCTCTCGGAATAGTCGCAATACACTTTTGCGATTTCTTTTCAAATTATACCGCGGAGCGATGGCGAGAAGCAGAAAACGGGAATTTATCTCGTTTCTTGTCCTCGAGACAGCGTCCGCTTTACGTTTTGCCAGAGAGAAGAAAACGCTGACTCGCTTTCTCTCTTTTACGTTTCGCATGTAGCACGCCTGCTACTCGCAAGCAATGTGTAGCGCACAGTTCGTCTCACGCGCGCGCGCGCGCAATTTTACGCCCATTACAATTTAACACGCTCGTCGTCGCGGCCGGGCACGTGCACCGATGTACAAGTGCACGACCGTCGGTTTTATAGCGACACCGGGCATTAAACGTTGCTACATGCACCGGCGGGGCATCGTAACTTCAACTTGGATATATCCGCAACAATGCGCTCGTGCGCTCATGATAAATTGCACGGAGATAAAAGACACGCGCGCGCGCTTGTTTCGAAAACATTTTCTTTTTAATATTTTCGAAAAACAAAGAAAAAAAAAACGGAGAACAAATTTTTTGCCGGAATTGCATTCGCGCAAACGTGAGAGACTAATGAAAATATCAGACGTCGGTTTAATCGTTAATACACGGGAGCTGAATATGTAATATTAAGTGGGCGCTCTCGAGAGTAAGAGGAAAACGAAGTCGCAATTATACTTATCTTTGCAACTAATTATGCGAGCGAGGATACTTATCGCGAATGAGATTACGCATATTAAATAAGCGCATGCCGTTTCACTCTCTTTGAAATTTCACGGTAGACGAGAAACTTTATCTCATTTCTCTTATTCTCTCATCTCTCTCTCTCTCTCTTAACGATTAATTACGTTTACCTAGACGAGACGGAGAGAAACGAGGGAGAATCCATTAATGCGCGCGCCGTGTCGGCTATCAGAAAATGTTGAAAGATTAAGTGCGCGCTATATGCGATTTAAAAACTTTTCCCAAGCGTCGTAGTTTTCTTCGCGTGTTTCTTCTTCTCGCTCGCGCGATATCGTATATAAAACGATAATAAGCAGAGATCAAGAAAAGAATTTAATTACTGACGGATGTTAGGAGAGAGAGAGAAAAGAAGGTGATAAATCTTCTCGTGCACATGATAATAATACGTATACTCGGGGAATGTACGTATATTTCAACGGAAGAATATGCCGCGTTATACGTTTCTGTAAGGAGTAAATTGATAGATTGCGCCGCGCCAATGACTGGCTCTCTCCTCTCTACATAAACAAGACGTTAGCCGCGCCAACAGCTGGATAATGGCGTTCCATCTGTATCGACCACAGTCGTCGTATATCCGCGCGAGTCAAAAAGGAATCCCCACGAGGGTGAGGAGAGGAAGTTAATGCGAAAATAACAAATCGGGGGATGAATCATACTCGAGCTTGACTACTGCCCTTGGGCACGTGAGGGAAAGGACGATGAGAGGTAGGAGTCAGGGTATTTTTTCGAGAGGCGTTCCACTCGTGTTACGAATTCTGTCTAAATTGCTTTTTCTCGGAGAGAATGCAATATATATCTCTTAATAATATTATTTATTCAAAATAATTGGCTGGGGGTCTAAACGCGCGAAGTAATTCCGCGCGACAGAGAACAATGCGTGATCTCAACTAATTTATTCTGATTAACAAGTTCTTGATTTCTTATTCGAATTGATAAAGTGTGTGCGATTTACGTCGATGTTTTTAATATAAAAAAAAAGATGATATCGAAATAGATATGAAAGCGAGTCGAGAACAAATATGCCAACTTCTCTGCGATTATTGCCGACAGATATAAAAGAAGCCCGTTTGGCGGCGTCGCGGAGACGCGCAATGAATTCCGTACACGAGATATCGCTTTTATCAGTCAATCGACAGGACATCTCGTTCGCCGCGAAACGCCGGCAAACAGGAACGAACGCCTATTACGGACGGGCGCCCTCCGTTATGCAGACCGCGTTTTACCGCATCATTAACGAATTATACGAGACAACGATAAAGGCGAAATAAACTCGGCTGTATAAAGAGATTTATGATATTCGCGATACGGGAGAGAGATAACACGGACGTGTGGAAGACGACTGACTTTTCATTGTATTATTATTATTATAGTTTGGGCGCGTCACCGATAAGTTTACGGCCTCTGACTGCGCGCTCTCTTCTGACTCGCTTCCGCAATAGTGACGCCGCGAGAGACGTAAACGTCGCTCTCGCTTCTTTCGCGGAGCTGTTATCGCGCCGTTTAAGATTGCGAGGAATTCGCGGTTTCTTCTCATACCAGGGAAGACGCGCCGAAGACGCCGTTGCAACGACACGCTTGATGGCGGACGATGATTTATTGGCCCGTGCCTCGTCAGCCGAGATATTCCATTTTCTTGTTCCTCCGCGAGGAGGAAATCTGCGAGCTGCTTTTGCTATCGGACGAAGTGACCGTAATTTTTCATAGCCATTTCGACGATCTTTTCATTGCTCTCGCACTTCTATATATGTAAGATATTAGATCGGCTATCTAACCGTAGTTTCTGGTTTTTCATGTTGTATGATATCGCGTTTTTTTTTTATATTCATTCAGAGAAATATTTCTCGACAAAACGCGTGAGGTAATGCAGCAAAAGAAAGTTACACTCCATGTAAAACGTATAATAACTACGTGTACGGGAGAAAATGTGTGTCAACAAATTTACATCACTTTTGGGAATCGAATTTTGTATAATTATAACTTTATTTTTATGCAAAAATCATGCGTCTCTTTATCGCGCGTTTCATGCATAAAATTTGCACAGAGAGCGAGTTGTGGTTGTAATTACACGCACATGTAATTGCGAACACGCGGCCGGGCGTGCAACAACAAATTTTGTTTTTTTTCTCTCCCGTATCGCGAGGCGGTCGCTCGAAAAGCTCGTTTTCAAGAAGCACGGACGGGATCTTTGAGAGCTCTTTATATCGGAACGTAACAAAGAACAAATGTATCGGTCGGGGAGTACGGGTGTACGCTTTAATATTTTTAAAGTATCTCGAATCCCGTGGCAGAAGATTTTCTTTTTCACTAACGAAGCGGCATCACAGAGCGATAAGTCGAAAAGCGGAAATAAGATGCTCCTACAAAGAAAGCCTCGGCGAGGATCGGCACGAAGAAAAGAACGAGGAAAGTGATAGAAGTTGGCTGTGGAGAGAAGGAGGGGAGCAGTTCGAGGGACGGAAACAAAGAGAGGTTTATACGGAGCAAATTAATCGGATTAATTTACGGTCTAATGGTGCATTGGCTAATACAAATGCGTTGCACAATGATAGGATTCCATCTCCTTTATCTACAGGTTCTTTTTACTGCGTTCACTCCATTGTTCTCGCTTCGAGAAGTCTCGATCTTCTCTGTAACGATTTAATTAGGAATCTTATCGTATAGAATAGGTTTGCCATTTCTGTCACGATTGTGCGATTTCTGCGCGAGAACGTCACGATGCGAAAAAAATTCTCATTATTTATACATCTGAATAATTGCAAGCACAGGAACGCGCGGCAAAGATTGTATAATCGAACTTTTGCGCGAAGAGACGTTTTGAGATTTAGCAACGTTAAAACTTGCTATTATCGAGCATGAAAATAGTGTGAAGAAATAACGAACGTGAACAAAATTATTCATTTATGCTTAACGACCTTCTGACAAGTTGATAAATAACGTGGGAAGATTAATCAACCATCTACCAATCTTCATTTGGAATAATTATAAATGCAAGAAGAGTAATGTTTGCCGCGTCAGTCGCCAAATTCAATTCATACTTTATTACTTTCCGTATACGGTGCTACAAGAGAAGTCTGATCGCGCTGTGTTATATGTTATAAAAGCTCTCTTTCAGAATAAATCTTGTAGAGCGCAATGCAACCTTTGTACTTCGCGGTATGACCGTCGCGCGCGCATTTAAAATGAGCGCTCATTCCTCATTGTTTAATACCCTTTTTATTTTCCGCGTCGTATAACGCGCGCAAGGGCTACTATTTCGGGATCAGCAGCGCGGCCGTGCTAAAAGAAGAATAGCCAATAATACTTTTTCATTAAGCCGCGAGCTAGGATTACCGCGTCTATTGAGACCGGGCACCGAAGCAATCAAATTATATTCCCAATACAATCAGCTTTGGGAAAAAGAAGAGAGAGAAAGAGAAAGAGAGAGAGAGAGAGAAGAATCGGTTGCGTACGGAAGCGAAAAGGGACCGGATACAAACACAGGCAAAGAGGATACGATATATGACAGTTAAATCCGTCGAACTCGCAATATACCGTCGTGATCCTCGAATGGCGATAACTCGGCGTTTTTGACACTTTGTAGAAGAATTATAAATTTTTTTTGTAGTACGCACTTTTCTTTTTTTTCTTTTTTAATCTTTTCTCCGTTAATTTAACAATATAATGTATATATTTTCGTTTATGTCGTGATCCTGCGTTTCTTCTGATCGAGCGAGAGAAACCAGAGATATCTATCGCTTTGTTTTATCTACGGGTTAATCTCTGTTTACGCACATCCGTCTCTCAATTTCACTCATTAGCAGAAGAATGTGCAATTAAGGCTCGCCACGTGGTCGCAAATAAATTCCACTTCTTCCGCACTTTTCTATTCGCTCGGTTATTTTTTGCGCCGTTGACCGCGTAGTAATTCTCCAGTGGAACTGGAAGAATTGGAACCGTAATTATTTTTCTTTCCGCGATATACACTAGAATTTCTCCGTTCAAACCAGCTCGGCAAAAAGACGCGCAGTGTCGGTTTATCTCCGCTTTTGCCGCATGTTTCTTCTTGTTCGCCGCGAAACGAGAGACGGAAGAAGAGGGCTCATCGAAAGGAAAATAGTGGAAAACACGTGGTATAATACGTGCCAGTAGCAATACGTGCGTAATGACCGAGATAAATAGCGCTGCTAGAGGTCGGGAAGATTAATTGTTTAAATTGTGAATTTATTTTCGCCGTACACACACACACACACTCACACAGACAGACACACGGGATATACAGAAATTCCATTTCGGCGATATGCGCGCATCGCGGTTATTTCGTATGTTTGATCGAGGAGAGCAACTTTTACTCGCGAAAGGTAGAGCAGGTGTTCCGAGACAAATGGCCTCCGAACGAAATTTCCCGCAGTGAAAATTAACAACCCGTCAGTGCGAAACTAAATGTTTCGTACGGGAACTGTGCGCGAAACTGCGCGATGATTCAGAACCTGGTTACGTGCTTGTCGATAACCGCATGATTTGTTCTTATCTTCGGCAAACCATTTTGTGATTTAACGGACAATTAATAATTTTCAGATCTAATTGTAGCAAATATATTATATCGCGCGCGGGTGTGCACACGCGCTTAATATTAAAAATATTAAGAATAGTAATAATATATTAATTAATATGTTAACAATATTAATAATTGTAAATAGATAAGAGAACATTAGTATTACACAAAAAAACTCGGATGTATTTTCGAATATGTCGTAACGGTGTCTGCTTAACAGTTTAACATTATATAGATTCTCGAAGCGTTGATTAAGTGTCGCTTTTGCCAAGCGATGAAAATTCATCCGCTGTCGCGACGTTGTCGTCGTCGCTCGTCGAGCTGCAGAGAATTGTCGTAAAATCGCATCATCGAACCAGTAAGCGCGATGTGCCAAGTAATTCAGTTATCACGCAGTTGTTCGCCGTGCGGTACGCGCTCTGTCTCTCTCTTGCTCGTCGCCCCTTTTGCGTTGCGCTCTGTGCGCTACCTCCCTTTCCGCTTGGTTCTCTTTGGCGCACTCCTAGCGACGCGTGTACTTGCCCATTATAGCTAAAAGCGTAGCACACTCGATTATCACGTCGTCGTGGGTGGCTTAAAACCGGGAACGTTACAGACCTTTGACAGCGTTAAGAGCCCCGTCGGTGGTTTTAAGCGCGGCTGAAATACCCGCGATCGTGGCGAAAATGGCGGAACGCGTAACCATAGGCACGCCGGAATAATCGCCGAAGAAAACGAAGGAAGAGTGCACTACGGCCGGGAAGGATTATTGGTATTGATCTGAACTTTCGCGGCGATCGTGTTGACGGAGAGTGCGGGACGAAACTCGAGTGCGCGCGGGGCAGATTGAGTTACGAAATTCGCGAACAAAACGAGAAAAAGGCGGGAAATGTGAGTAAATATTGCAGGGATTTTTGCGCGAACATTTTTGCAGTCTCTCACGGGCGGAAATTAAAAAAGTTCCAGCGCGAAGAGCGGATAAAGCGAGTGCTCGTGAATGAACTAAGGTTCACAAAAGCGCGTAGAACTGTGACACTATGGAAATATTGGCGACTACTTTAACTGTAGTGATTCCCCGGCGTGATGTCAAGTTCCGCTAATAAATTTTACATGAATTTTCCAATATGAGCAAAAATAAAATGTGTAATAAGTAATAATAATAAATAATTAATAAATTCGAGAGAGAAATGCGCGTCTCGGACACTGCGCACATGTTTGTATTATTTGATAAGATTGTAGAAAAAGGGAGGTTTTAATCACGTCCGTTCTTTAAATAAGATCAAACAGAAGGATCTGCCCCTTTCGAAAGGTTTCTCACACCCCTGGTTCATTAGTGAAAAAGCCAGTCCGCCCCAAATCGAACGAAAGACGCGCAACCCTCCAACCGGGGACGCGGAATTGTATAACGATGCCGCATGCTTCTTCGAGACACAACAAAGTTTTTTGTTTGCGTAAATCGCAAGACCTTATGCTGACCTTCTTTAATAATCGCAATGTCACAGAGAGAAAATTGCATTAAAAGAAGAAAAAACATTAATAAGAAAATAATATTCGCTCCTGGAAGAGTTATCAAGAAGAAAGTTTTATATCAAAATAGAAAGACTGCTCTTATATATATTTTATTTATTTTACCGTGTGATAAACAAAGATTTATTTTATCACATAATCAGAGACCGAGCAGAACACGGATCGATGCAAATGTGTTTATAAGAACGCAGAGGTCTTCAACCTCTCGCGCAGTTTCTTCATTTGTTATCGACTACTTCATCACGAACTACGGAGGTTGTTACATCGGGCGTGACGAGATGGCTTTTAGAAACTTCAAAGGGTTTCGAGCGAAGACCGCCCATTCGCCGTCTAGCTCTGCCGTGATAAACGTACACGATCACAGTTCGAAACCATCGAACTACCGGGTGTCTGGCCGATTGTCCGCGTCTCTGAGTGAAATTGTCGGTAGGTGGAATGTCTTAGTCAACCATCGGCCACTCGTGAGCCTTTCACAAAGGCCCCTTCGCCGTCGTGTCTGTCCGCAGACGGCGGATAGCGGTGATCGGGTGTTCCCGCCGTAGTTTCCAACGTAATCGTGCTAACGAGCTCGGGAGCCGCCTTTTCTCTTCCTCCGTTTTCCGCGAAATAAAAGATCTCGAGGAGAAGCTCGTCGTTCGAAGACACGCCAGCGCGGTGATCGCGAGGCGTTGCACATAGCCCCGCTTCGCGGAGGGGGATACCTCTCTGTGATTCCGTTAATGGGACCTGCGTGTTCTTAGAACAAAGCTGATCATTCCCCGTCGACGAACGCTTCAAGCGATTGAATGCGAACGATAGAAACAGTAGCTTCAAACCGGGGATCGATTGAAACATCCGCTTATGGGTTAACTATGTCTACGTTGATGATACGCGCGTATAAACAAATATAAATATATATTTATAAATATAAACATATTTTCTATAAAAGATAGCTTCGTACGCTGTTATATTATATACGGAGTGGCTCGAAAAAATCGAGCGTGGCAAAACCGGCCACTGGTCTTGTTTGGCACTTTCAGACATAAAAGTCTTCCTTTTGACCGTCCAAAATCTAGATTATAAATATTGATCCTGGAGCGCGTACTTCAGTCTCGAGTGCACTCAAGGACTCTCTCTCTTGTCCGGTATTTCTATATACCGAGTCGAGTCGAGGGGGATTCTTCGTGGCAAAATTGAAATCGGAGAGGTTCCTCGTGCCCACTCTAGCAGAAAGAAGAATCAGATTCGTACGAGCAAATTAAAAACTTGGACTATCTGGTTTCAGCAAGTCAAACGATCTCTCTACGCGGAGACGTCACTCCCCTCCCCGGGCATCCCCGCGCACGAGGGTTGCGTTTAATAACACGTACATACACCGGAGGAGAGTACCGTTCAACCAACTGTTGAATCGTATATATATAGCGCGATATATGTAATAATAAAAAAAAAACTTGGACAAAAAGTAAACATACGAAAGTTTCATGAAGTGCGGACACGGATCTTTTAGTATGCAATATTCCGTAGATTTGAATATTATTAGACCTTTTCTGGAATATCGGAAAGTACTCAAGAGCGAGGAAAGTGAAGATGACGAAGGGCGTTGTGGGAGTTTGCTAATACCAAGATCGAAGGAGCCAGCCAGGCTTAGCCGAAGACCGCCGTCGGGTTTTAGGCTTTTCGTCCCCCTGGCGCGTCTTCGTGGCCTCTAAACCGGTTTAACCGAGCTCTCGTTAACTTCGTTACCGCTAATGCTTGTTGCAATGTGGCTAAGTGGCCATTGCTGCTCTCGGCGTTCTGTGCCCCGAGGCTTTCCGATCCTTCTCCAATTACTTTACTGCCGTCGAAGTCGCGATTTCATTAATCAATTAACACGAGTTACAAATTTATAAGCGGAACCTTGTCTGTAAGCCGGCGTAAGAATTAAGTATATTTTACTTGGGGAAGAAAGAAACGTCTTTCCGTGTGTGACAAATCGTCTCGTAGTGCTTAAAAATAATTTATATAATCGCGATCTTATTAATCTGTTTTTTTACGTACAATCAATTTTGTGCGAGAAAGTTGTTTTGCGTTTTATTTCTTTCCTTCCCGCTAACGACAGATTCTAATAATATTTTGATTGCTTATCGTGAGGTAATTCACGTACGTATAAACGTTCAACATAAAGCGGAGTCTAAGGGATCGCTCGTAGAAATCGTTTTCTACGATAGAGTAGTGACACGCTCGCTCTTTCTCTCTTTCCTCTGTGTGTGCATAACACACAGTACTCGAACATAACGCTCGTCGATAAGTCTCGCAGGCCGTATAAGCGGCCAAAGGAATGTCCAGTTACGTGTACTACCTACTATCGGAATCGTTAAAGCAAGAGACGGAGACAGCTGAGCCCGGGGGTGGCTTTGAGGGCACCGCGCAAATTACAGATCCAAGGACGAGCGTCCTAGAAATGCCGCCTTTGCGTAAAGCCGAACTGATTGAGTGAGACGTTTTAGTATGCCATGAGTGCATCGCCGCTCGAAAGCACACTCAAGACCTGAGAAACCGAGAACGTCGTTGAGAGAGTCGCAAGAGGAGAAAGGGGCGGGAGGAGAAGGAGAGAGGGGGTAGAATACCGGTGGGAAATTCTGAAGATGGTACTTCGATTTTCTCTTCATTTGATCCCCTTTACCGTCCCGTTGTACGAACAGATGCATTATAATTAAGAGTAAATTTACCGTCGCCGCGCGCGCTTTAATCTCCGCATTTTATCACTTTGCCGTTTTCGCGCGCATATCGGATATGCCGAGCGTTACGCAAATCAGAGTCATTTGCTTATTGCAAGATACTGTCGTACAAGAATCATTAACTTGATTATAACATTTGTATCCCTACGCATTTAAATATAGTCGCAGATGATAATTTTAGCAACTTTTCGCGCGCGAAAGTAAGTTCGCACCGCACATCATTACCGCCTTCATACAACTTTCTAACTTGGTGCAGTCCGTTTGGATGTCTAGCAATGAAAAAAGGGAAGGCGTTTGGAAGGCGTGCAGATATTGCGCGCGGTAATGTCGTATACATAGTCGCGCTCAAGGTGCGAAACTTTTGATTTACGACGTACCCGACCGACCAATACCACTGCAGCGACACAGTAGAAAAGTTTCCTGGAGACCAAGAACGCTCTATTAGTACCATTCGTTATTTTGTTTCCTCTCCCGGTTGTGCGAACGCGCGCGCGCACGAGCACTCGCGTACAAGAAAAGCGCTGCGAGGGAAGCTCCCATCCGCGCAGTTTCTCCGCGCCAGAAAAGGAGGGGGAGAGAATCCCCTGGAAGGATATCCGCCGGCGGTTCCAAGAGACTCGGATAGTTTTTCGTCCCGGAAAACTGGTTATTGATACTGCAGCGCGAACTTCTCCCGGAACTTTCCTGCCCCGACGTTGGAGAGCGTTTCGCCCCCGGTGCTTTTCGAGCACGGGTGATAAAAACATATTTGCCCCCGAGCCCGATGTTAACAACCTTCGCCGTCGTAACCGTAACGTTTGTCATTACTGTTCGTTGCGTTACATACTTACACAGGAAAACTCGCTCGCTCGTTCGCTCGCTTCGATGAAACTTACGCTACACACGATCGGCTCGCAAGAACCTCGCGATTTATCAAGCGTTCCCTTAATTGCTCGTTCCGCGCCCGGTATTTCACGGCGAATTTTGGCGAGTCGCCATCAGCCATCGATTCGCTTTCCTCTTAGGCGCGCACGTCGGTATATATTTAAAATCCCGTTAATCGGCGCGCGGGCTCTCCGTATTTTAAGACGCGTCTGTTGCAAATCGTCAGCTTCTCGGTTGAGAGAACTCGCAATCTCCGGGAAAAGATCCGGGAGAATTTTCATCTTTATGAAAAAGAGATGTTGTATGCGATTTGAAAATTTTAAATAATTAAAATTAAACGAGAATGTTCGTTTAATTACAATCATTACAAAATAATACGCGATAATTAACATCGCTTACGCATCGCACATCTTACGCGCTGTTAATGATTTTATTTTTACATTTTTGTTGCAGGATCTAAGTGCTAACGGAATGGATACGTCAAGAAATCGAGTTAGAAGAATGGTCGGGCTGTTTTGGTTTGCTTTCTTTTTCGCAGGAGCCGTGGCCGCGGGCACTCTGGAGAAACTGCACGAAGGTGAGTAATTGCTTAATTCGCCGATCTCCGTTGAGATCTCTCTCTCTCTCTCTCTCTCTCTCTCTGTTTCAATTTCTAAATAAACATTTTCTCCTCGCGACTTCATTTTTCGGGTCGAAGGGAAGACAAGTTCGTGCGATCACAGCATCACAAGAATCTCTTATCTACTTTTTCTTGAATTGCGAAAATATATCTGTATACAGAGAAAAACGTTACTTCGCCGCGCTCTGACAGCGCGCGGGGGAATGCCTGATGATAAATTTCTATTTAATGTATTGGATATATATTTTACCTTTGAGAAGATTCGTTATAGCGTAATAAACGAAAGAGGAGGAGTGACCGGTTTTTCGCGATTATATATTTTCCGAGCGTATTAAGCTTTTCTGATAAATGGTCGGTATTTATTAACGCTCGATGCGGCTTAGAAGAGAGATGGAAAAAGATGTGAATTAATTATGGCAGAATTAAACGAAACGGTCCGCGAGCATTATGCGGCATTGTGATAGATAAAGACTCCGACTGGAGTTGATGAATATTTATGATTTTAATGCGCGATTTTAATGCGAGATATGTATTAATTAAGATTTTAAATTAAATATAAAGCGTGATATACATATATTATATATATATAGACATACGCGCATATAAAGAAATAATCGGTATTTGCGAACACATATTATAGCACACATTATCCAGTAAAAACACGTCAGAAATTATTTTAATGCGATGTTTTTGAGAAACGGCAATCGCGCGCCGTTGTCGGCATTACAGCGGCAAGAATGCAAGAGAAATGAGCGACTCGCCGTCGTTGAGTGATTCTGATGCCGGTATTCTATCGATCGTCTGAATTTCCTGCCTCGCAACACACGAGCGAGCGGGAGAGTTTGTAGAAACGGGGAGATAAACGTCTATCTCGCGCTGCCTGGTCCGAGAACGGGCAAACTGGTGCTGTGGCGAGGCGGACGATGAAGGCGGCGGAGAGAAGCGAAAACGAGAGAGGAGAGACGGACTTCGGAATATATCGGAGGCAGATAGGAGAGACGGAAGAACCCGAGAACAAACGGTATGGGGGAGGAAGAAGAGGCGAGGTGGGAAAAACACAGCGAGTCGGAGCGGAAGAGAAACGGCGAAAGAGAGAACGCGGAATGGAGTGGCACGAGAGAGCCAGTTGCGAGCGGAGCGTCCGTTAGAAAGCTACTTTAAGGCATATTCATAATGTAGCCACTTGTCTTTGTTGCTCTCCGTGCCCTCTTTGCGCTCGCATTCGGGCTCGTTATTCGGATTTCGCACCGCGAGCGAAAATGCGAGGAAGAGAGAATTATAACGCCGACAACGATAGCGGCAACTGCGGGATAAAGAGAGAGAGAGAGAGAGAGAGCGCGTGATTTAGTCGTAAATTCGATCTGCATAACTAGGTGTGAGTCATGAATAAAGTCATTCGTATTTCGGTATTAATCACGCTTCGCCACACAAAGCCGACCGCGCGCGCGCGCGCGCACGCTCTCGTTTTCCGTCTCTCGGATGCTGCGCCATCGTTTTAACGAGCTATCGGAAATTCCGATCTTTCAGCCCCGCGCAGCGCGCGGCTGCGCTTGGACGCGTTTAATTACGTTTACCCAACTCGCGAAAATGCTCGCGCGACATAATAATGATTCACTCGACAGCTTAATCGCGCGCGCTCTCTCTCTCTCTCTTTTTCTCTTTCTCTCTATTACATTCAATGCAACAGGATTCGTCTCCTTCGGTGTTTTTTGCGCGCATTCGCGCACACATCTAAAATATTCCCGGCGACGATAACGTTTCTATCTTCTTTTTGTTCCTTCCATTAAGTTGTTGGATCGCAAATATAAAAAATGTAAAGTTGATCGGAAAAATGCCTTGGTCCTCATGTTACAAGCGAGTAAGCGAGCGGACTAAAGTGATTTTACGTAGTCTTTTCTAGAGAATTATCTATCGCGGTTACAGTAGGTAGAGATAAAGTACCTACGTCTTCCGGCCGATAGATCCTCTCTCCGGCCGATAGATCTTTTCCCCTTTCCCTCTTCTTTACTTTCCTGCTCACGAGCGCAACGAGTCACCTATCTTTTCTCATCTTACCGTCCATGCATCCGTCTCTCTCTCTCTCTCTTTCTTTTTGCTCTCTTGTGAGAGACCGCGAGTAAGCCGCGTTGCAACTTCCGACTGAATAAGCATCATCTCACTTCCGCTTCCGATGATGTAGCCTTTGATGTAATACGCCACTGTTCCTTCCCTGCTCTACATATCCTTTTCGTCGTGTTTTCGTACATCTGTCGTCTTTCTGCTGACCGTTGGCCTCGTCGTGCTGATATCATCGATCCGTTTTCTACATCCTCTTCCGCTTTTTCGATAACACACACGTTTCACGGTTGAAATTTTATTCGAACAACACACAAGTCCGAAAACAAAGTACGTAGATATTGAATTTCGATTGAATTTGTGCGGTTTGCTTTTTTTTCCGGAATGTTACGTACAAATGAACATAATACAAATGTCCGATTGTGTACATCGACCGTGTAGAAGTTGCAATAATCATTGCGTTATCAGATCACCAATTATTGGAGAATCAAACCTCATTTTTCGTAATAGAGAGAGATAAATACGTCCCCTCTCCCTCTCTGCGTACAATGCGGATATCATTCGAGCGGGAGAAGTGAGGAATAACTGTAATTATATACGCGACAGAGCGAGGAGCGAGACATTGCGATTCATCACAAATGACATTCAATCTCTTTCTCTCTCTTTCTTTCTCTCTCTCTTCGTCGCGGGTGAGATAAGGCCGCGGTGCTTTTTTGCTTGCGAATACAAGCGCGCGTCCGGCCGCAGCTTTGTTCCTCTTTCGCGCGCTTCGCGGATTCGCCGATTCCGCTTCCGGCTTCCGGTGAGTTTCCGCGTGGCGTTTCGTGAAAAATTGCATTCATCCGTCGACAGCGCGCAACGGCGCCTCCTCCTGATGACGTGAGACGCGACGGAATCTCTCGGAGAGAGAGAGAGACTCTCTCGCAATTTCGTGCAATCTCTGATGACGTAGTGTACCAATCTTTTTACTTCTCTCTCTTTTTCTATCTTTCGTACATACACACACATTTTTCGCGTCGATCCTATCCTTATCATCTTTTCTCGCTGACCTCTCTCTCTCTCTCTCTCTCCTTCTCTCTCGTTCTTCTCCTCTCGCTTGTCCTGTGTGTGTGTCGCTTTGCTCTTTTTGCAGCCCTTTTGCACCGAGGGCTGTGTTTCCCCTCTCCGGACCAGATCACATCCATCATCCGAGGCAACCAAATCTCGGCATTTGTTGAGGTCTTCATTCTCCGGCTCCATGGCCGTGGTGTAGCTCCTTTCAACATCGATGAAGGTGGGATCGCTGCTGACAGGTCCGGCGTTTCATCGTTGTACATTCTCATGTCGGCACTCAATTTCGCCTTATTTGTGATAGTAGTTCGCATACTATCGCTTTCAAAAACGGTGCTTGTGCGGTTTTTCATACGTAAAAATACACCCGTGTACACGACGGGATGACGTTTCGCTACCCGTGAAATCCCGTGACAACGAAAAAACGTCGAAACGTAAAATGGCTCGAGCTGTATATTTGTTATTTCGCGATATCGCCAATCGATACATCGCGCTGGCCGTATCAATGAATTTGTTATAACGAAAACTCGATGTTTTCTCCCTTCTGTTTGCGATTCAAAACTGTCAGCTGTTTTTGTACGGAAAATAATTGCAATTTCCTGGCTAACGTAACGAGGGCGAGAGTTTATTATATCGGAATTTTTTCGCGAAAAAAAAACTGTTTTCCGATTTAATCGCATGACGGAGAGTTTTTTTTCCACGTCGTTACGCTGCTGATTAGAAATTCGCGCTTGTGTCGGTAAGCTAAATCGCGTCTCTCAATTGCCTCGTTACACCGAGCTATTCCGGACACCTCAGTCCACAGATTAGATCAGGCCGGCGGAGGTAGCGGATTCGAACTGAATCTCGTGTTACGAAAGTCTGTTCGATTATCATGGTCCACAGAACTCAAAGCAACTTGGCACCTTTGTAATGTTCGATGATTGTCCACGATACGTTATTAGAGGAAGTCCAATTACATACTTATCTCACTGGTCGCACGCTTATTATTCGATTATTAACTTGATGACGTCGGATATTAACTGGCAACTAAACAAATGACAGCTGGACGATGAAAATTTATATATAAATTTAAAAAAGAATATGTCGCAGTGTCACGTATAATATATTGATTTTGGTGATAGTTACTGAGAGAAAGTTAATTAATGCTGAAGTGTTCGCAAGAAATAAACGGCAATAAAAATATTCCGATAATGCATTTAATAAAGATAGAAATTGAGATAACGCCGATAACGGTTTTTTTACTAATGTTATTAACGTATTAAATTCGTCTCAGAAACGTGTGTGTCAGTTATAATAATCGAATTATAATAATAGAAAGTGGGTTAAAGCGTGAAAATATTGACTGTAACTTTCGTACTGTATCTGTCGTATATTCTCGAAGTAAAGGCGAAGAGAAAATCGATACGCGCGCGAACAAGTTGCAAGCTCGCCGCTAGCGCAAGCGAGCGATCCTTTAACGATCGATTATACAGCAGCAGGTCAACGTGCCAGCGACGTTACGTGCGCGTTTTGCACCATGGTTTTCCACGTGACGCGACGCAACGGGTCATCGGCATAATGAAGAAACTTGGCGCGAGGAAAGTAGTCGCCCCGGCGCGGAAAGAAGCGCGACGAGAAAGATTTCGGGCGAACTTTTCAGAGTCGCCGTATGACGACGCGGTACACGTCTTTCTCCTTCTCTTCTCCACCTCCTCCGCGTAATACAGGCCAGTAGTAAGATCGAGAAAAATAACGGACGAGGAGGATGGCGAAAAGTTTGAAAATTCGTTGAAGCGACGCCAGGATCGGCGTAGAGGACAAAGAGAACACGGAATGGCGGCCGAGCCACGTTTATCTTGCAGTTCTTGCGGCCCTCGCGCGCGTTCACCCCTTATGGCCCCCGTATCCCTCTCGCTCTCGACCCCGTCGCAGCTACCGTTTGTTCTTTTGATTCTTTCCAGTCACTTCACCGCCATTGCCATTGCCCTGCCCGGCGTTGGCTTCCAAAGTAACCCCCGGGATCCTTGGTGGAAAAGTTTGGTTATTTAATTTCCTACTGCGGTTCGCCAGCTCTCTTTCTCTTTCTCTCTCTTTCTCTGTCTCTTTCTCATACTTCTTTTTTTTTTTATATCTCCCAGGACTTCTCGTTCTCACTATTCACTCTCCACGTTCCTCTCACTTTGCCGTCACTCATCCTACGAGGCCATTCACTCTTCTCCTCCGCCGTCGAGGGAACGACCGTTATTTCTTGTCGAGATCTTTATTGTTCGTAGTGCGGGATAACTTTACTCCGGGAAAAAAAGATTTGTCGCGTGCGATCTCCGCGCGCGATGGACAGATACAGTCTCGTTCCACCGAACATATTTCCTACACATAACTATGTAAATTTCCTTCCTTTTATCCGGCAGTTGAATATCTCGGTCTTTTATTTTTTTTCGACTGATCAACGAAAAGATTACATTCTTTTTCTCTTTCGTTTCTATCTCCGTGCTGGAACAGCGCGCGAGTACTAGAAATTCAGTTAGAAAAATCTCTCGTGTAGATCGGACAGCGTTAATATCCAGTTATTCCTGAGTTTTTTTTTCGGACCACTGTGTAGCGTCATCTTTTCCCGTCACCGTTATCCGATTTTTATTCGACCCGCTGTACAAACCCTGAACCTCGATCTCTCGATTGTGCCGTTGCAAGCGTCGCGTTATCCAAACGAATCTTTCCGAGTAAGGGTCCGCCCGGAGCGTAGCATTCCCGGATATTCGCCATATACAACGGCTCTCCATAGTTCGTTCGCGACAGCAACTGTGATCCCCGACGCGTGTGCGAGCGTGTGTATATGTGCGTAACACGCGCGCGTGGATATAGAAGCGCCGGCGTATAATTCAGTTTTACCCTGAAACGACTCATTTATATGCGTTCGTTTGATTGAATCTCTCTCCCGCATGGCACCAACACTCTCTCGTTCTCTCACTCCCCCTCTCTCTCTCTCTTTCTCTCTCTTCTTTCTCTTTTGTTCGCATCCCCTTTACCGCGAATCTCTCTCAATCCTTCCCCACGCACCGTCTCCTACCCCGATGGGTCGCCTCTTTTCGCTACGTGCGTTTCATTCTCTCATTCTCTCTTTCTCTCTTTCTCTCTTTCTCTCGCTTCACCCTCGTCAACGCCAACGCGGTTAGCTGTTTCAATTTCCCCTCGCCGCACAAAACTGAAAGGCGTACCTGTCGTCTGTTCTGTTCTCGCAGTGGTACGTTCTTCCCGCGTATTTTGTTTCGCTCCTTCCTCCCTCAATCCGCTATCGCGCGCGCGCGCGCGCTCTTGCCATTCCGCACGAACGCATCATCCGCCTACGCATGACGCGTATCATTACTACGGACGTCCACAGTGGGTACCATTGTTGTCGACCGTAATCACGTGGACCGCGAATCGAGCTCGTGGTCGAACAATCACGTGTGCGTTTGAGAAACGCATCAACCGCGTACCGAGGAAGCAGCGAAATTAGACGGGAATATGCAATCTCCGCGCGCATTTACATGTAAATTTCACGCAAATTTGAATAGTTTATAGAAAACGCGGAAACAATTTAAATATATAATTGCGAGTGATAATCGTTGTAAAAAGAAAATAACAGTTCTGTGTATGGCTTACAATTTTCAATTTTTGTATCACCGTTTTTTTTGTCGAGTAACGCTTCTGTCTGCGATTTTCGAGGTGGAAACGCGTGAAACACGGGCGATTATACGGGAGAAAACTCGATGGGAGTTTGGGCATAGAATGAATCTGTCTCTCTCTTTCTCTCTCCCCGTCGCCGTCGTATTTTGGGGTGTGCGCGTAATGCAATTATACCTTCGCCCTCCGGGCACCGGGTTCATGAATATCAACGCTCGTTTGATTTGTATAATGTCGAGTTATTGTTCCGGAATCGAAACATCGCAAAGGGACCGCATTATTCCGGCTCGAGTGTCACCGAGATTCGGCGAGTGAAGATATTCGGATATATAAAATAATCTTTTCCTCCCTACCTACGCGTATTTATCTATACAGGAATCTGCTTCGCGCGCACGAAAGATAATAATTAGTCATTTATCATGTAGCTGAAAAATCGTACGGTGTACGCAAAACAAAAAACGCTGCGTAATCGGACATTTGTACAATTATCGTCCGCTTCGCTTTAATCAAGCGTCTCGATCTGAGCGATTAACCGACCCGCAGACACGATTAACGGCAATCGTCCCTAGCGCGTAGATATATGGTGTAACCATACCGGGGAATTAATAACGCCACACATAGTATGATATCGAATGCGCCTGCTGGTCGGTGGCGTTTGGTAACCATTTCGCAACGCCGCGGTCTAAATGCCAATAGGGAGGGCAATATTATCAGTGCACAGTGTGTGTGCGGTCGAACGTGTTCGGCCGCAAACATTTTTATTTTATTTCGACGCGCGCACCTCCGCACGTTGTTGTTAAAAATTCTAGGTACTGAAAAATAAACCAGGAAAATAAACTTCAAATCAATCTGTACGCGCACGAAGCGTAATTGATTGACAAGAAGCATCAGACGGTGTGCGCGCGGTATCATTATTAAATTTTCCAAGCGCGCGCAACACGCATCGAAAAGTTTTTCGAGCAAACTGGGAAATCTCTCGGCACAAAAGGGAGGGAGAGAGAGAGAGAGAGAGAGATCGCTATTTTATTGATATGTTTTAAACTTGCTGAAGAATTATAGACGCATCGATCTTCCTTGTCGGCCACTCGATACTCATTCGAGTCTGCATTCGGCATTCAATTGACAGTTCTAAAGCCCCCGAAGTTCCGCACCGGCGGGACGTATCGATCCGCCGCGCTCTCCTCTCCGCGAAAATGCTCTCTCTCTCTCCAGAGAACCGGGGGCCGTTTATTCCGGTTGCTTGCAGTCCAATGACTAATTACTTCAGTTAACTGCTCGTGAAAAATGCACTACTGCCCGAATACCCCCAAAACGGAATGTATAATCAGGCCGAATTAGCCGAACGGGTGAGACATCGAGGGGAGGAGAGGGAGGACGGAAAGCAGTTGAAGAGAGTATATGCGTGGATGGGACGATCCAACATTTCGGTCGAACGTCACACTGTAATCACTGGTAATGCGGCTGGCCGATGGAACGGCACCGACAATCAGCTATATAATTAGAGGCCTCGCCCACCAATTAAGCTGCATTCATCGAGCGAGCGCGGCCACCGCGTGCGTTGAGTTTGCGCGAGAGCGTCCGATCGCGAAAAGAGTGCGACCGGTTAAGCGCGAGTTTAATGCGCGATG
Organism: Pseudomyrmex pallidus; assembly: GCA_014825455.1. Lineage (NCBI taxonomy): Eukaryota > Metazoa > Arthropoda > Insecta > Hymenoptera > Formicidae > Pseudomyrmex > Pseudomyrmex pallidus. The sequence continues at coordinate 57,804 of QVNV01013622.1, forward strand.
CAAGCAACGCTCGTTAACGTAATTGCGCGGATTATTTTGATGACGGGGACCGTCTGGTGTCGAGACGCCGCATCTTGCGTGAAAAAATTACACGCATCACGTGTACGAGTCGATCGTGTATCTATAACGGTGTCCGATAATAATTATTGTATCGATAGCCAAATGTTCGGGTGTGTCGCACGCGCGGCGCGCTATCTAACACCGATCGCGGTCACGCGCGTTTAATTCGAAACCTTGCGGCTTGGTGCATTATTCTCTTCTGAAGCGGAAGATAAACATCGCGCGATATGAGAGATTTCACACATCGCCGCGCGACGTATTGTCGTGACAATTCCGCTTCCTGAAACGAAATCCATTTGTGGAACTAACGCGACTAATATCTCAACGTCGATCGAAATCACTATCAGACGGGAGAGCGATACGCGCGCGTAACGACTCGCTCGAAATACACGCGTGGCCCTTCTCTTCCTCCCGTCCCGTCATCCCTCGTTTTTCCGGCTCTCACCCGGAGATACACACTCGCCCGAATCGTTTCGCAATCGCGTCGCGCAATCTCGCGCGTATCTCCGGCACGGGGATCTATTACGGAACGATGATTGGTTACGATTGAGCGATTTGCGCGGATTAGAAACGCTACGCGGAGAATTACCGCGGAAACACAATCGCGCAATTTCTTTTTCATATAAACGCACCTGTAAAACGAGAGAAACGAATCGCGAGCGAGCGAGCACCTGGATGGCGTGGTGCGAGCCACACCGCTCGATACGGATACGATAATCTGCACGGTCGCGTATAAAAGTGCACCGTTGTGTATATGTTCTCGTTGTTAAACTCAAAATAATGCTGTAGCTTCATTTCGGAGGACGAAACCGCTGTATACGCGCTGTATGATATAATCTTATACCGTGCACTAAGCCAAGCTCCGCGAACTTCTTGGTCATTACGATCTTCTTCCCGCATCGCTTCCGTATTTCGTATAATCTTCCTTGCACTTACACACAGTGTAATACATATAATCTACCGTGTAAGAACATTGAAAAAAAATTGTTATCTATAAAAATTAATAAGATTACCGCAATAACAATTAATGCGCCATTGTCGGCATATCTTAATAACGCTATCAGAATTATGTAACTTACATAAATAATATACATGTGGGTAAGATGAAACGCGATATTATTAAAGCGAGATGGAGCGTATCGATAAAATGTGTATAACGGGGTAGGAAATTCCTGATTATCTTCTGATAAATAATGAAGCTATACACGTACGAGCGAGCACACGGAGCGCACGCGGGCGTTTTCCATTACGCGAACGAGCTCTTTTATTAACGTTACCATATACGTGTCATGTATTCTCTCAATATTATTTCTCGCGCTTGCAACCGCAGACCGGGGGTGGCAGAAGGGAGGTTTGCCGTAGAGTTCCGGGCCGCGGAATCGTGGCTTTCTTGCGCAGAGCGGTGTTTGAGCGCTCGCTTAACATCGAAACCACCACCACACCTGAAATCGCGACGATTTCCACAATTGTTAGAAGCGCCCAGGTCGGAAGGAGAAGATTCTCTCGTGTTCGCCTTATCGAAAGCTATTTTAGCCGAAGAGCGGATGCTGCGCTCGGCGCGATTACACGTCCGCGCCTCTATTTCTCTCTTGCAATTCTGCAGAAACGAGCGACGCGTTTACCCCATAGGATCTGATCCCGGCATACGTTTCAATCCCGGTTACCAATCGATCTTTACTATACGCGCACGCTTCGTCGATAGTATCATTACGAAATCACAACAGACGATTGCGTAAATAAAATAACGCTTCGTCTTAATAATATTACAAAGCAACGCGAAAAGGAGGTTTTTCGCGCAAAACTCGCACAACTTGTTGTGGTGTTTTATTCGGCGATCGTTATGTATCGATCCGAAGCGGTTATTTAACAGCAACAATAATATCTTTATTAAAGACGCAAAACATTAAATACAAACTTTTTTAAATGCGCAAAAAACATCACAAGATTTGCGCTTTAATAGGCGAGACAATTTACAAGGCTATTCTTGAACCTGATCTA